>PVKV010026438.1:0-22755 GCA_004027835.1 Alouatta palliata | reverse complement strand
ATATTACATACAGGCTAAGTGTGGTGGTTCACGCCTGTAATCCCAACACTTTGAGAAGCTTGAGGTAGGAAGATCATTTGAGGTCAGGAGTTTGAGATTGGCCTGGGCATAGTGAAACCCTGTCTCTTAAAAAGGAATGTTACATACATACTGTACCTAAAAAATGCCTTCAACATATTAACCCAAAAAAACCCTAACAACTTTAAACTGACCCCACAATAAATTGTATGTTATCTTATTTGTATGATTTCACAAACTAGCTAAGGTAGATAGTGTTTTCTTTCTATCTCACATAGTGAACGTTTTGACAGGCTTATCCTTTCAGTCAATCTAGTTCTTTGCTAGTTATCTGTAATAAAATATCTGTTTCACAGATGAGTTGCTGCTTTATCTTGTTGACAAAGCTTATTTGTTCTTCTTATACCTTCAAGAGTATAGTATTTTTCAGATTACCCTCCCCATTCCCTTTGTCTCTTAGAATGGACTGTTTCTTCAGTGCATTTAATTCTCAGACTATAAAAATTTGGGAGTTTGGCTGGGTATGATGGCTCACGCCTGTAATCCCAGCACTTTGAGAGGCCAAGGTGGATGGATCATCTGAAGTCAGGAGTTTGAGACCAGAGTGGGCAACATGATGAAACTCTGGCTCTACTGAAAATACAAAAATTGGCCAGGCGTGGTGGCAGGCACCTGTGATCCCAGCTTCTCAGGAGGCTGAGGCAGGAGAATCACTTGAACCCAGGAGGCGGAGGTTGCAGTGAGCTGAGATTGCCTTACTGCACTCTGGCCTGGGCAACAAGAACAAGACATCATCTAAAAAAAAAAAAAATGAGGATTTTATAGTTAATTACTGTGGAGGAATCTTGTTCTTCAGATGTCCTTCACTCAGCCTTGTGAGATGCTAAAATCTTATTGATGCTCATTTGAAGGGTTATTAACTTTGGAATACCCAAATAAGAAGCAGCAAATGACTCTTGTATGCTAAATTACTATTGGCATTTTATGTTGAACATGTATGACTACCAGGGACCTGTTTACTTGGAATCCTTTCCTATAACGATTGCTATGGAGAAGTGATAAACTTCATGATTAACTCTTCAGAGACTTGGTATTTTTTTCTAGTGTTGTTATATAATTTTCAGCTTATGGTTATATAAGTTTTTCCATCCTAAGAGGAAATAAGACTCTTGAGGTCAGTTAGTAGCTGTGTAATCTTAATGTACTGAGCCTCACTCTTTTCAATAGAGTGAGTTTTATGATCCTTTCCAAAATGAACACTCTTAGAGTATGGTGACACTAATAGCTCACATATCAGTAGTACGTGTTTTGTGCTAAAACATCTTATGCTGTCCTACTTGATCTCTCTTCTCATTCCTGAGTAAAACAAGCTGGAGATTTCAGCATATAGCCATGAGATAGTTTTTTTCTGAGAAATCAATAGCTTATAGAAAGTTCTGTAGGACCTAAAATATAAACTTACTTATTCATTCATTCATTCATTTATTCTTTAAAATAGAAATGGAGTCTTGCCATGTTTCTCAGGCTGGTCTTGAATTCCTGGGCTCAAGCTATACTCCAACCTTGGCCTTCCAAAGTACTGGGATTACAGGCATGAGTCACTGTTCCTAGCCTATAAACACCTTTAGCATATAACAGAGCATCTGTAAAATTCATTTATATATTTGTTCGTACAAAAAAAAATTGAATATCTCCTGCGGACTAGTCATTATTATAAGCACAGGAGATACTTTTTTTTTTTTTTTTTTTTGAGACAGAGTCTCGCTCTGTTGCTCAGGCTGAAGGCAGTGACACGATCGCTGTTCACTTCCACCTCCGCGTCCTGGGTTCAAGTGATTCTCCTGCCTCAGCCTCCCAAGTAGCTGGGATTACATGCACCAACCACCACACCCAGCTAATTTTTGTATTTTTTTTTAGTAGAGACGGAGTTTCACCATGTTGGCCAGGCTGGCCTCCAACTCCTGACCTCAGGTGATCCACCTGTCTTGGCCTCCCAAAGTGCTGTGATTACAGGCGTGAGCCACCACACCTGGCCAATAGATATTTTAATAATAAGATTGCCCAAGGCTGGGCGCAGTGGCTCACGCCTGCAACCTCAGCACTTTGGGAGGCTGGCGGGCAAATTATGAGGTCAGGAGTTGGAGACCAGCCTGGCCAATATGGTGAAACCCCATCGCTACTAAAAAAAAATAACAAAAATTACCTGGGCCTCATGGCACGTGCCTGTAGTCCCAGCTACTCAGGAGGCTGAGGCAGGAGAATCGCTTGAACCCTGGAGGCGGAGATTTTAGTGAGCCAAGATTGCGCCACTGACTCTAGCCTGGGTAACAGAGCGAGACTCTGTCTCAAAAGAAAAAAAAATACATATATATACATTTTGCTCACAAGTAATATGGGTATTATCATTGTGCATACCTCATAGGGTTGATAAAAAGGTTAAATTTAGTTAATAAACTCTAAAAACAGGCATACAGAGTGCTTACTAAATAGTAGCTATTATTATTTTGATTTTTTATTTTTATTTTTTTTGAGACAGTTTTGTTCTCGTTGTTCAGGCTGGAGTGCAATGGCGCATGTTGACTCACAGCAACCTCTGCCTCCTGGGTGCAAATGATTCTCCTGCCTCGGCCTCCCATGTTCCTGGGATTACAGGCACCCACTACCATGCCAGGCTTATTTTTGTATTTTTAGTAAAGACGGGGCTTCACCATGTTGGTCAGGCTGGTCTTGAACTCCTGACCTCAGGTGATCTGCCACCTCAGCCTCCCACAGTGCTGGGCTTACAGGTAGGAGCCACTGTGCCCAGCCCTATTTTTATTGTTTTAATAGGGGAGACAGATAATAAACAAGTAGATAAATAATTTCATGCTGTGAATAGTCTTGATCACAGTAAACAGTGTTATGGAGCAAATAATTGGGTGGGGAGGGGTTGCCACTTTAGCAAGGGCAGTCAGAGCCTCACTAATGCAGGACCTTTGATCTGAGACACACAGATTGGGAGCTTACTTGAAGAACAATGAACAGCACTCTGTAAAGGCCTAGAATTGGGGAAAAGCATGTTATGTTCAAGAAACAGAGGATGAGCTAGTGTGACTGAAGCATAATGAGTGAGAAAGTAAGAGTTATAAGGGGAGATTGAAGGCATAGGCGAAGTCAGGTCAAGTTGTGTAAGCCATGAAGTGGCTCACACTTTTTTGCTCTGTTTGGAGTATAAAATTAGAAATAGCATCCATTTCCTTTAAACTGTTTTAAAGAATGATTTATGATAGACTTTATTAATATAAGACTTTGCTTGTAGTAGTAAACATTTCTACAAAAAAAATTCTGAAGATCTCAAGTGCCTAGGAATTTTATTTTCTTTGATATTTATAAGTTGTCCTTTTAATGTACATCAAAGAATTTCTGACCAAAGCATTAAAGTGTAGAATGCCTATTATTTATTGAATTTTCTGTATTTCTTTTTTACTTTAAAATATGCCATGAAACTTTTTATGAAAATACATAAACTTTTTATGCTTTTAAGAAGCATAGACAGACCTGAAAGCAACCAATATTCTATTTGTTAAGGGCCTGCCACATCAGTGTCACCCTAATAGAAACCATGTTGGGCCTAGTAGAAGTCATATAACAGGCCTCAATTTGGATAATGGATATAAAATAAGTTGTATATATAGAATATATATCTTTCTTTTTCTTTTTTTTCCTTTTTTCATGGAAGAAAGTGTTCTGGGTTTTTTTTTAACTGTGGCACATGTTTATTTTCTTAGTCTGTGAATAGAGTTAATGGCAGAAAAGAGAAGTGTTGTAGGTAGGATGAGGTCAATAAAATTTTCTAGGCCCAGTGAATTTGGAAATAATACTTGGTAACCTGACTTAAATTCTGATGAGTTTGTAATCCAAGATAATGGTCCTATAGGCAATTTCTGTTATCATTAATTTCAAGTCTTAGTGATCCTCAAAAATAGAGATCATCGATGCATGATTTTGTTGGCACAGTTTATTTGGATGCTGATTTGATTAGAAGATCTCAAATAATTTAAATGCATGAGGTTAAGGGAAAATTATTAACTTACAGCCAGGGTAGCAATTTGTATATATGTATTTTAAGCTTCCTTGGTTTTAAAATCTAAAAGACAAAATCTGAGTGTCCCAAATTTTTTAAGTGTACTGAGAGGACGTGTTGACATCTGAAGTGGCTTAATGAGGTTTCTTTTCATTGTTTGCTTTTCTTAAGCCTACTTGTGTCTGAACATTTTAGGTCATTTACAGCAAATACACTGACCTGGTTCCAAAGGAGGTTATGAATGCAGATGACCCAGACCTGCAAAGGCCCGATGAAGAAGCTATTAAAGAGGTAACAGGGAATTGATGTATTTGATGACTGTTTACATCCTGATTAACTTCCAAACTCTCAATGTGATGTTTCCTATTTCAGATAACAGAAAAGACAAGAGTAGCCTTAGAAAAATCTGTATCACAGAAGGTTGCTGCAGCCATGCCAGTTCGGGCAGCTGACAAACTGGCTCCTGCTCAGTATATCCGGTATGAATCTTGCCAAGAAGACTTAGTTTCATTTTGGATTCAATTCAGCTTGGGGAGTCACGAACCCACTTAGCAACTATTATAATGCATTGTTTTGAATAATGACTTGAAGCCTGTCTACTCTCTTTACAGACAGTTGAAAGCAGAATTTAAGTTGTCCACTTTGGGCTCTCTGTTGCCCAGGCTGGAGTGCAGTGACACCCTCGCAGCTCACTGCAGCCTGACCTCCTGGGCTCAAGTGATCCTCCTGCCTTGATGCCACCGTACCTGGCTAATATTTTAATGTTTTGTAGAGACGAGGTCTCACCATGATGCTCAGGCTGTTCTCGAACTCCTGGACCCAAGCGATCCTCCTGCCTTGTCATCCCAAAATGCTAAGATTACAGACGTGAGCCACCACACTTGGCCTCTTTTTATGCTTTATTTATTTATTTTGGAGACAGAGTCTTGCTCTGTTGCCCAGGCTGGAGTACAATGGTATGATCTTGGCTCACTGCAGTCACTGCCTCCCAAGAGATTCTTCTGCCTCAGCTTCCCTACTAGCTGGGATTACAGGTGCCCGCCATCGTGCCCAGCTAATTTTTGTATTTTTAGTAGAGACAGGGTTTCACCATGTTAGCGATGCTGGTCTCAAACTCCTGACCTCAAATGGTCCACCCTCTTTGGCCTCCCAAAGTTCTGGGATTACAGGCGTGAGCCACTGTGCCCAGCCTATGGTATATTTTTGTTTTTGTTTTTCTTTTTTTAGACAGTCTCTCTCTGTCACCCAGGCTGGAGTGCAGTGGCATGATCTTGGTCCACTGCAACCTCTGTCTCCGGGATTCAAGTGATTCTCCTGCCTCAGTCTCCCAAGTAGCTGGGATTGCAGGCATGTACCACCATGCTCAGCTAATTTTTGTATTTTTAGTGGAGATGGGGTTTTTACCATTTTGGCCAGGCTGGTCTCAAACTCCTGACCTCAGATGATCCGCTTACCTCAGCCTCCCAAAGTGCTGGGATTATAGGCTTGAGCCAGCTGGCCCGGCCCTATGCTATACATTTTTTGTTCTTAGAAATTAACAGTCACTTGTAGTATATGACCTAAATCACAATTATTTATAGTTTTCCATTTATGGGTAATAGGTATCTTTATAATACTTCTAAATTTTGAGGCATTTCACTTGACTGAATCTTTGCCTAGAGAGATGAATCATATACAGATATTAAGGGAAAATTCAGAGCTCTTAGGGCTGCTGTTATTATTCTTTTCTCTGTTTTATAACCTATGATTAATCAAAAATTGCTAACTGTAAGTTGCCTGCTGGGATTATTATGAGTGTTTTTTCCCCAGATGCAGGCATACCAAATAGGTACTGATTTCTAAACTGCTTATCTGTGAAACTGAACACTCCATCTTCGATGTTGGAAAATGTATGAGGAAGGGGTATCTGCACACTAATACCACTCAAGTCTGTATTTTGTCTGTAACTCATAATTTCTATTCTTTTATCTCTCTTGCTGTCTGCTTTGTCTAAATATTTTGTTAATTTTCTATTAATACTTTGCGAAAGGAATTGAAAATGTAGTCTAGCTTAAGGTTGTAACAGAAAGAAAATACCTTCTGAAAGCTTGAACTTGTTACACCTTTAGTTTTTATCTGCTTTCTTCAGATACACACCATCTCAGCAAGGAGTGGCTTTCAACTCTGGAGCTAAACAGAGGGTTATTCGGATGGTAGAAATGCAGAAAGATCCAATGGAGCCTCCAAGGTTCAAGTAAGTAAAAAGGAGGAGGCTACTAATACACACAAAAACATGGATGAATCTCAAAACAGTTATGCTGAGTGAAGGAAGCCAGGCAAAAACAAGTACATACAATATGATTCCATTTATATAAAACTCTAGGAAATGCAAACTAACCTGTAGTGACAGAAAGATCAGTGATTGCCTCTGGGGAAGGAGGTAGGGACAAAGAGGAGATGGGAGGGACAAGAGGAGTAGGCAAGGGGCAAGCAGAAACTTCTGGGGATGACAGGTATGTTCACTATCTTGATTGTGATGATGATTTCACAGGTGCATATTTGTGTCAAAATCTAATCAAATTGTATACTTTAAATATATACAGTTAATGTTAATTATCTCAATAAAGGTGCTTTTCAAAATGAAAAAAGTTATATTACTCTGTAAAATGACAATAATGTTGGGAGGTGGGGTGAGTAACAATGATGACAAAGTTGGCCATATTTTATTCATTGTCATAGTGGAGTGGTAAGTGCATATCATTATAGTCTCTGTTTTTGTCTTTGTCTGAAACTTTTATGCAAGAAAAAAGAGGAGGGGAGACTTGATGTGATGACTAAAAGGGAGGAAACTATATCACTCTCTGGTTGTGTTTTGATTTATACTTCAGGATTAATAAGAAAATTCCCCGGGGACCACCTTCTCCTCCTGCACCTGTCATGCATTCTCCTAGCCGAAAGGTATTCTTTGCTGTAGTCTGAAATTTTTTTTTCTACTCATGATTATTAATTTTATAGATAATTGCCCTATACCTATACAGGTACATGTCACCACACTGACTGGTAGTTTCTTTTTTTATTTTTCAAGATGAAGTATCAAGAATGCTTACAACATGTTAGCTATAAGTTTTGTTTTTAGTAACCCAAATCCTACTTTTAATGGAATGGACAGGGTCTGCTGTTTCACTTAAAAATGTTACAGGAAGTGAATATATTGGTTCATTAGGTCTCTGATAATTTGAGTGACTTTTAAGATATGTTTTGTTACTCCAGAGAACAGTTTTTCATCCAAAAGAAGTCACATTGGCTGGGCACAGTGCTCATGCCTGTAATCCCAGCACTTTGGGAGGCACAGGCAGGTGGATTATCTGAGGTCAGGAGTTGCCTGACCAACATGAAGAAACTCTGTCTCTACTGAAAAAAAACCCCACAAAATTAGCCGGGTGTGGTGGCATATGCCTGCAATCTCAAATACTGGGGAGGCTGAGGCAGGAGAATTGTTTGAACCCGGGAGACAGAGGTTGCAGTGAGCCAGGATCATACCGTTGCACTCCAGCCTGGGCAACAAAAATGAAATTCCGTCTCAAAAAAAAAAGTCATGGAAAAATACTAGCCAACATTTATAACTGTCAAAAATAATTTTTAGATTATTTTGCCTTTTTCACAGTACTTCAAAGTTATTACTAGAAATAGTGATACAGTAAACTAGTACTAGCAAACAAATGGATTGTTGGCCTTTCACTATGTATGTGCATATGTCAGTGTATATGGAGCTGTCTTTGAAGATAAAGATTATACTTAGATTACTTTGTAGACTATAAATCTAACCCTGTCTCTTCTTTCACTCTTAACTCAGATGACTGTAAAGGAACAACAAGAGTGGAAGATTCCTCCTTGTATTTCTAACTGGAAAAATGCAAAGGTAAGTAAGTTGTAAAAAACATCCGTCTCTATTAATACTGTAACCTAACTGGAAAACACCAATAAAAGAACTACAGCCTAGGTAACTGTAATTGAAACAACACATGGCTTAACTGAGGATTTTCAAAAAGGAATGCCCAAATTGGTGACTTTTTAATGTAATAAAAATGTTAGTATACCAGGCACATGAATACCATGTCAGTTCTTACTTTTGTTTTGTTTTGTTTTTTTGTTTTGTTTTGTTTTGAAACAAAGTCTCATTCTGTCACCAGGCTAGAATGCAGTGGCACAATCTCGGCTCACTGCAACCTCTGCCTCCCAGGTTCAAGCGATTCCCCTGACTCAGCCTCTTGAGTAGTTGGAACTATAGGTGCGTGCCACCACACCCAGCTAATTTTTTATATTTTAGTAGAGACAGGATTCCACCATGTTGGCCAGGATGGTATCGATCTCCTGACCTCGTGATCTGCCCGCCTCAGCTGCCCAAAGTGCTGGGATTACAGGCATGAGGCACCACGCCTGGCCCCATGTCAGTTCTTTTAGTGAATTGTAGCTAGCAGAAGCACATAGAGAAGGAATAAGTAGAATAAAGTGCCGTATAAGTCCAAGATGGTATTTAGAAACTCAAAGTTATATCTAAAAATTATTTCTAAAAGAAACTGGTGTAAAAGATTATATGACAAAAGAACAGAAGTTTGGTTAAGTGCTTTAATTTTCAACTACTTGGCTCTGTAGTAGTGAAGAATTAAGCTATGTATTTCTAATAATTGCCAAAACCTCCAGGAGTTGTTAAGAATCTATCGATTGTGGGATAGATTTTCTAATCACTCTTTCCTCTTCCCTGAATCATAGTTCATGATTTTATTTTTGATGGATGAAGAAGACCATTAAGTTTCTTAAGGGAATTTAGGTACTCATCCTAAAACAAAGAATTTGTTGGCTGGTCTGATTTAATAATATGTAACTGGATGGCATCTTGAGCTGGTTCTGTAACACTTCATTTTATTATGAGACTGTGGGCTAAAGGACAACATTTAAGAGACTAGTCAGAAATCTGGAAAATCAAGCTAAGCCTGAAAGTTAACATAGATATTCAAGCATAGTTCCTGAGTTTCTGAGATGCAAAGTTTTATAATGTAGAATTTTAGTTGTCTATCAAACTTTTTTTTTCCTTTTCTTTTTCTTTTCTTTCTTTTTTCTGAGACAGGGTCTCATCCTGTTGCCTCAGCTGGATGATCATGGCTCACTGCAGCCTCAACCTCCCAGGCTCAGGTGATCCTCCCACCTCAGCTTCTTGAGTAGTTGGGACCACATGTGTGCACCACCATGCCTGGCTACTTTTTTGTATTTTTGGTAGAGACGGGGTTTTTCCATGTTGCCAGGCTGGTCTTGAACTCCTGGAATCAAGCAATCCACCTGCCTTGGCCTCCCAAAGTGTTGGAATTACAGGCTTGAGCCACTGTGCCCAACCTTTTTTTTTTTTTCTATTTACTAAAACTTCAGGGTTCTAAGAATATAACAGATCATTAAGACAGTACAGCAGATTTAACTTCTATAAATGCTAAGATTATAGTGATTTATTCTACCTTTATTTGACTGTTATATTTACTTGAGGAGCAACTATTGAACTGTTTGACAATGACTTCCTTTTATTATAATCCACAATTATTAATACAAGTATCTAATTTTCCAGAGCTTGGGTTCTGAAATCCCATTGTCTGAGTTTAAATCCTAGTTCATCCATTTATTAACAGTATGACCTTGGGGATGTTACCAAAGCATCAGTGAAATGGACACAATAATGTTAGAAGCTTTATAGAGTTATTGTGAAGGTTAAATGAGACCATAGGTGTGTTTGATCTTCTACATAAAGCACTCATTGATAGCTGCTGTTGTTTTGCATCATTATGAAGAAAGATACAAGGAAAAAGAACCTCCAGTTAAGTGGTTCTCAAAATGTGGGCATATTTAAATTTAATGTTAGCCAGGTTCGGTGGCTCATGCCTGTAATCCCAGCACTTTGGGAGGCCGAGGTCAGCGGATCAAAACCATCCTGGTTAAGAGATTCAGACCATCCTGGCCAACATGGTGAAACCCCATCTCTACTAAAAATACAGAAATTAATCAGGCATGCCTGTAGTACCAGCTACTCGGGAGGCTGAGGCAGGAGAATCACTTGAACCCAGGAGGCAGAGGTTGCAGTGAGCTGAGATCACACCACTGCACTCCAGCCTGGGTGACAGAGCAAGACTTCATCTCAAAAATAAATAAATTAAATTAATTTAACTTTAAGCACTTCTGTGACTGGGTTTTCTGTCTGCTTTCATACTAGGGTTATACAATTCCATTAGACAAACGTCTGGCTGCTGATGGAAGAGGACTACAGACAGTACACATAAATGAAAATTTTGCCAAACTGGCCGAAGCCCTCTACATTGCTGATCGGAAGGTTGGTTTATTATCATTTAATGCTCTTGTTACTTTTAAAATCCATTCTTTATTATCTAAGGTACTGATAATTTAACTATAGTACTGAGCACCTAGAGAGTCTCACCTATGGTACGTGTGTCAGAGATGACAACTACTAATTGGCAGCTCTGTGTATGCTCCCAGCCTTTGTAGATGTGTACACACACCCCACAGTGGTGATCCAGCTCCCTCAAAACATGCCAGAATAATGATTTGCTAGGATGATCCATTTTATCAAGATTGCTAAGTTTCATAATTCTTGGTTTCAAATTTTCCTCTATGTTACATGTCCCCCAAAAGGGCAGTTGCAGGAAAAGGCAGATAAACATTCTGATGAATTGAATGCCACATAAAATGGCATTCATAGCATTGGTTATCTATTAATATTATATATTGTATTAAATATTACAGAATTAGGCCTGGCACAGTGGTTCACGTGTATAATCCCAGCACTTTGGGAGACTGAGACAGGTGGATTGCTTGAGTTCGGGAGTTAGACCAGCCTGGCCAATGTGGTGAAACTCCACCTCTACTAAAAATACAAAAATTAGCAGGGTGTGGCATGCACCTGTAATCCCACCTACTTGGAAGGTTGAGGCAGGAGAATCGCTTGAACCTGACAGGTGGGGGTTGCGGTGAGCCAAGATTGCACCACTGCATTCCAACTTGGGCAACAGAGTAAGACAGTTCATCTCAAAAATATATATATAAATATTATGGAATTGATATGCGATGTTGAAGTTCACACACATCATGTGTTTGGAACATAGAAAACTATGTCTTCTGTATCACAGTGAGTACCCTTATAAAAGTTCTCTAGCAGATGTAAGTTAAGATTTTATCTTGAGTTGACTTGCTTAATTTTGAAAATGTAACCAGTCCCTTTTTATTTATTTATTTATTTTTGAGATGGATCTCACTATCTTGCCAGGCTGGTCTTAAGCTCCTGAGCTTAAGCAGTCCTTCCACCCTGGCCTCCCAAAGTGCTGGGATTACAGGAGAGAGCCACTACATTTGGCTTTAATTTTGTTTTTTAGATTGTTTCTGAGAAAGCATTAGTGAACTACTTGACTTACAAGATTAATTATGGTCACAATAGTTTCATTCACTAAAATATTCCCAGAGAAAAAAGCTGACCTTGCAGTGTCTTCCAGGCAGGATATCTTTCAGTGGAAAAGAATCTTTGTTTTCATTAGCAATAACAAACCTGAATTCTGTATAATTGTTCTTACCAGCCAGATGTTAGGGAGTTGGATGATAGCTATAAATATTTATCCCATAATAGTGTCCTGTTTAACATTTGACTTTACTAACAGGCTCGTGAAGCTGTGGAAATGCGTGCCCAAGTAGAGAGAAAAATGGCTCAAAAAGAAAAGGAAAAACATGAAGAGAAACTTAGAGAAATGGCCCAGAAAGCCAGGGAGAGAAGAGCTGGGATCAAAACTCATGTGGAAAAAGGTATGACATTCTCATTACTGAATTGAATTTACTTGGTGAACAAAATATATCTCATTTTAGAAAATATTTTTTTCCTACTGCATATAAAGTAGGTACATAGAAACAAAATTTAGGTACTTCAGATATAGTTTAGAAATGGAGAGTAATCTGTGTGTTAGTAAGCTGAAGCAACAGGAGATAAGAGTATATATTTAAAGGTGGGCCTTCAGTTTGGTACTGTACTAGAGTTTTTAAACTTCTGAGCAATATACTTTTCAAAATTGCGTTATTACTGAAATGATAGGCTTGATTTTTCTCTTATTTTAATCTCAAAACTTAAGAGAAATTAGATCTCTAACTGAATAATTCAGCTCCCTCATATGGTAAAATCCAGAGTTTTTCTATCTTGTAGGCTAATGCATTTCTAATCATTAAATTTTCCAGTATTTTCTCTCTGGCTTTACTTAGTGGTCTACATTGGCATATTAATTCAGTTGAAGTGGGAAGATAAATCCTAATTGAAATTTTGTAAGGGTGGTTTTTCTTGCATTACTAAATTCTTACCTAGTACATTTATTCATTCTTTGATTTATGTAGTTCATATTGAGCATCTGCTGTGTGCAGGGTTCCCTTTTAGATGTAAGGGGTTTTTGCTAGACAGTGGATGGGGGAATGGGATATAACAGTTACCATTCTAGTGAGTGTAGACAGACAAAAGTTAATCATGTAGTATAGTAAAAGGTAGTAATTGCTGTGGAGGAAAAACAATACAGGGAAGGAGGATATAAAAATTGCCAGAAGGTGAGAGTGGTCAAAGAGCCCTCACTTCTGAGATAGTGCTTTTAGCAGAAATACTTGAAGGAAGTGAGGAAGCAAGCCATGTGAATATCTGGGGGAAGAGTATTCCACAAAGAAGGGCCAGCAAGTACAAGGCTCTGAGATGGGAGTATGCCTAGTGTGGCTCAAGGAAGAGAGGCAGGACAATAAGGCTGGATTGTATGAGAAAGAAGGGGGATAAGTAGGAGACGAGGTGTCAGAATCGTTAGGGCAGGTGGGAAGAGTAGTGGCCAGATTATGTTTGGCCACTACTTAACCATTATAAAGATAAACCTTCTACTTCAAGTGAAAAGGGAAACAATTGCAGGGTTTTGAATAGAGTGATGTGGTCTGACATACTGTTTTCCAGCTTTATTGAGGTATAATTGGCAAATAAAAATTGTATAAAGTATACAACAAGATGTTCTAGTATACACTGTGAAGTGCTCACCAGTGTCCAGCCAGTTAACTTACCCTTCACCTCTTATAGTTACTTTTTAAATTTTTTGATGAGAACATATAAGATCTACTCTCTTATGTTAGTGGATGGAAAGTCTCAACTGTTGTCAAAAAAAAAAAGATCTACTCTCTTAGCAGATTTCAGATATACAATGCAGTATTGTTAACTATAGTTACCATACAGTATATTAGATCTCTAGAATTTACTCATCCTTCATAAATCAAACTTTGTACCATATGACCATTTCCCCTAACATATATTTTTAAAAGACCTCCCTGGCTGCTGTCTTAAAAATACTTGACTGTGAAATGGGCATGGGTTAATGCCTTCCAGATAAACTATAAGAGATATGGTAACAAGTGGTAGCGAAAACATGGTCAGATATTGGATGTATTTTGGTGGTAGAGTTGACAAAATTTGTTTGTGGATTAGAGGGAGATACGAAAAAAAAGTAGGAGTTAAGAATGACTGCACCTGGCCTTTCCTGCTATTTTATTATGAAAAATTTCAAACATACAGAAAAGCTAAAAGAATTATATAATGAACACCCGTATCTCCTACCACTTAGTCTAAGCTTAATTTTTTTTTTTTTTTTTTTTTAACAATTAACATTGCTCCCATGAAAGAAAAGCTCAGGACTTGACAGCTTCACTGCTAAATTCTTCCAGACATTCAAAGAACTAAATACCAGTTGTACTCAAACTATTCCAAAAAATTGAAGATAAGGGAATGCTTCCAGATTTATTCTACAAAATCATTAGACAAATATACAACAAATAAGAAAACCACAGACTAACATCCTTGATAGTTATAGATGCAAAAATCCTTAACAAAATTCTAACAGAATTCAACAAGACATTAAAAAATCATTCATCATAATCAGCTGAACTATCCTTCATCTCAAGGATGCAAAGATGATTCAGTATATGCAAATCAGTAAGTATGATACATCACATTAATAGAACCAAGAATAAGAACCATAGCATCATTTCAATAGAACCTGAAAAAGCATTTGATAAAATTAGACATCCCTTCATGATGAAAATGATCAACAAAGTAGGCTTAGAAGGAACATAACTAAAAATATTTAAAGCCACATTATATTATACTGACATTATACTGAATGGAGAAACCACAGCTGACATTATATTGAATGGAGAAAAATTGAAAGTCTTTACTCTGAGATCTGGAACAAGGCAAGGGTGCCCACTTTCACCACTATAATTCCACATAGGACTGGAAGTCCTTGACAGAGGAACGTGGACAAGAGAGAGAAAGAAAGGGCATCCAGATTGGAAAGGAAGGCCAGGCACAGTGGCTCACACCTATAATCCCAGCACTTTGGGAGGCTGAGGCAGGTGGATCACTTGAGGTCAGGAGTTCAAGACCAGCCTGGCCAACAGGGTAAAACCCTGTTTCTACTAAAACTATAAAAATTAGCTGGGTGTGGTGGGGCTCACCTATAATCCCAGCTACTTAGGTCGCTGAAGCACAAGAATTGCTTGAGCCCAGGAGGCAGCGGTTACAGTGAGCTAAGATCACACTACTGCACTCCAGCATGGACAACAAAGCAAGACTCCATCTAAAAAAACAAAACAAGGAGGACATCAAATTTTATTTCGTCAGAGACAGTATGATCCTATATTTAGAAAAACCTAATGACGCCACCAAAAAACTTAAAACTGATAAATGAATTCAGTAACATTACAAGATACAAAACCAATATACAAAAATTTATAGCATTTCTATATACAAATAGCATAGTCAAGCTGAAAAACAAAAAGGCAGTCCCATTTATAATAGCTACAAAAAACTACCTAGGAATAAACTTTTTTTTTTTTTTTTTTTGAGACGGAGTCTCACCATGTTGCCCAGGCTGGAGTGCAGTGGCGCAGTCTTGCCTCACTGCAACATCTGCTTCCTGGGCTCAAGTGATTCTCATGTCTCAGCCTCCTGAGTAGCTGGGACAACAGGCACGTGCCACCACCCCTGGCTGATTTTTTTTATTTTTAGTAGAGATGGGGTTTCACTGCATTGGCCAGGCTGGTCTCGGATGTCAGGTGATCACCCACCTTGGCCTCCCAAAGTGCTGGGATTATAGGCACAAGCTACTATCCCCAGCCTCATAAGAATAAACCACAGAAATGAAAGATCTTCACAAAGAAAACGATAAAAGACTGATGAAAGTAATTGAAGAGGAGGCTGGGCATGGTGGCTTACACCTGTAATCCCAACACTTTGGAAGGCCAAGGCAGAAGGATTACTTGAGGTCAGGGGTTCAAGACTAGCCTGGGCAACATAGAACATAGATCCTATCTCTGTCTTTTTTGTTGTTGTTGTTCCAAGTACAACACAATAGCACCCTATCTCTTTTTTAAAAAAATAAAAATAAAAATTTTTAAAAAGACATTGAAGAAACATAGTAAATGGAAAGATAGCTCATGCCCATGAATTGGAAAAATTAATATTGTTAAAATGTTCATACTACCCAAAGCTAGCTATAGACACAATGCAATCCCTATCAAAATACCAATGACATTCTTCACAGAAATAGAAAAACAATACTAAACTTTGTATGGAACCACAAGAGACCCCAAATAACCAAAGCAATCCTGAATAAAAAGAACAAAACTGGAGGCATCACACTGCCTGGCTTCAAAATATACTACAAAGCTGTAGTAACCAAAGCAGCGTGGTACTGCCATAAAAACAGACACATAGACCAATGGAACAGAATAGAGAACCCAGAAATAAATGTATTGGTTGTAAATGCGTGGAATTTTTGTTTGTTTGGAGACAGGGTCTCACTTTGTCATCCAGCCTGGAGTGCAGTGGTGTAATCTTAGCTCACTGCAGCCTCTGCCTCCCAGGCTCAAGCTGTCCTCCCGCCTCTGCCTCCCAAGTAACTGGGACTAAGGCTTGCACCACCATGCCTGGCTAATTTTTGCATTATTTGTAGAGATGGGGTTTTGCCATTTCACCCAGGTTGGTCTTAAACTCCTGGCCTGAGTGATCCATTCACCTCGACCTCCCAAGGTGCATTACAGACATGAACCCCACCGTGCCCAGCCCATGCATGCATTTTTAACAATGATGCCCAAAGCATACACTGGGGAAAGGATAGTCTCTTCAGTAAATAATGCTGTGAAAACTGAATATTCACATGCAAAAGAATGAAAATAGACCCCTATTTCTTATCACATACAAGAATCACATTAAAATTGATTAAAGACTTAAATGTAAGGCCTGAACTATGAAACTACTAGATGAAGACATTGGGACATGCTTCAGAACATTGGTCTGGGCAAAGATTTTTTGGGTAAAATCTCAGAAGCACAGACGGCAAAAGCAAAAATAGACATATGGGATTGTGTCGAGCTAAAAGGCTTCTGCACAGCAAATAGTCAACAGAGTGAAGAGGCCACCTACAGAATGGGAGAAAATGGTTGCAAACTATCCATTTAAGAAAGAATTAATAACCAGAATGTACAGGAACTCAACTCAATAGCAAAGAAACCAGATAATCTGATTTTAAAATGGGCAAATGATCTGAATAGTCAGTCTCAAAAGAAGACATACTTATGGCCAACAGGTATATGAAAAAATGTTCAGTATCACTAATCATCAGGGAAATTCAAGTCAAAACCACAGTGAGATATTATGTCAACCCAGTTAAAAATGGCTATCATCAAAAAGGCAATATCAGATGCTGGCAGGGATACAGAAGGGGGAACACTAGTACATTGTTGGTAAGAATCTAAATTAGTACAGTCACTATGGAAAACAGTATGGCAGTTCTTCAAAAAACTGAAAATAGAGCCACCACATGATCCAGCAGTTCACTGCTGGTTATATATCCAAAAGGAAATCAGTATATCAGAGGGATATCTGTACTCCCATGTTTATTGCAGCATTCTTTACAGTATCTAAGATACGGAATAGGCTGGGCGTGGTGGCTCACGCCTGTAATCCAAGCACTTTGGAGGCCAAGGCGGGTGGATCACCTGAGGTCGGGAGTTCAAGACCAGCCTGACCAACATGGTGAAACCCCATCTTTAAAAAAAATAAAAATAAAAATAAATTAAAAATTAAAAAAAGATATGGAATCAAGTTACGTGTTCAGTAGATGAATGAAGAAAATGTGGTCTGTATTTACAATGGGATATTAGCCATAAAAAAAGAATGAAATCATGTAATTTGCAACAATATGGATGGTACTGAAGGTTATTAAGTGAATAAGACAGGCACAGAAATACAGATACTGAATCTTCTCAGTTGTATGTGGAAGCTAAAAAGGTTGGTCTCAAGGTAGTAGAGAGTAGAATGGTGGTTACCAGTGGTTGGGAAGGATGCTGGGGGTGGGAAATGAAGAGAGATTGGTTGATTGTAGAAAGAGAAGTTCTGATGTTCCTAGCACAGTGGGGTGAATAGTTAATGATTATTTATTGTATATTACAAAATAGAAGATTTAGAATGTTCCCAACACAAAGAAATGATAAATGTTTGAGACGACGGATATCCTAATTACCGATTTGATTGTTATATATTTTATGCATGGATCAAATATCATATATGCCCCATAAATATGTATAATTATTATATCAATAAAAGTTAATTTTAAAAGCAATTAACATTGCTAGGTTTGCTTTATCACATATTTGCCCATCTTTATATCCATCTATCAGTCCGATTTACTGCTTTGTATGTCACAGTAAGTTGCAGACAGCAGTGTACTTTACCCTTAAATATTTTAGCTACATGCTTGATTCTAGAATTCATTCAAAAATTAAATACTGTTTATTAGACTTAAATTAATTGCAAGTAAGGTTTAAAAGGCTGAATGTGACTACAAAGAAATTTGGAATTTTCTCTCTAAGGTTAAACAATATTCTCTTATTCAAAATATTGGCTGGGCACCGTGGATCACTTGGGGTCAGGAGTTCAAGACCAGCCTGGCCAACATGGCGAAACCCCATCTCTACTAAAAATAAAAAATTAACCCAGCATGGTGGTGCGTGCCTGTAGTCCCAGCTACTTTGGAGGCTGAGGCAGGAGAATCACTTGAACCTGGGAGGTGGAGGTTGTTGCAGTGAGCTAAGCTCACACCACTGCACTCCAACCTGGGCAACAGAGCAAGACTTTGTCTCCAAAAAAACCAAACAGGCCTGGCATAGTAGCTCATGCCTGTAATCATTTTGGGAGGCTGAGGTGGGCAGGTCACCTGAGGTCAGGAGTTTGAGACCAGCATGACCAACATGAAGAAACCCATCTCTACTAAAAATACAAAATTAGCCAGGCATGGTGGCACATGCCTATAATCCCAGCTACTCGGGAGGCTGAGGCAGGAGAATCGCATGAACCCGGGAGGCAGAGGTTGTAGTGAGCCGAGAATGCACCATTGTACTCCAGCCTGGGCAACAAGAGCCAAATTCATCTCAAACGAACAAAATATTAATGGGGCTGGGTGCAGTGGCTCACATCTGTAACTCCAGTACTTTGGGAGACCTAGGTGGAAAGATCACAAGAGCCCAGAGTTTGAGACCAGCCTTGACAACGTAGTGGGACTGCATCTTTACAAAAAAATTTAAAAGTCAGGCATCGTGGCACACACCTGTGGTCCCAGGTACTTGGGAGGATGAGGCAGGAGGATCACTTGAATCTAGGAGGTTGAGGCTGCAATGAGCCATGTTCATGCTATTGCACTCCAGCCTGGGTGACAGAATGAGACCCTGCCTCTTTTTTTTTTAAATACATATATATACACACATGCACACATATGCACATATATAGTAGATATTATAGTGAAGTACTTTTCAACTGTTCAAACAGAGGATGGGGAGGCACGTGAGAGGGATGAAATCCGGCATGACAGGCGAAAAGAGAGACAGCATGACCGGAATCTTTCCAGGGCGGCTCCTGATAAGAGGTAGGTGTTAAGATATGTACCAATCATGAAGAGTGGCCTTTTTCTACCTTTCAGAGCAGAATTTTATAAAGTCTACTAAGATAAGTTTTGCTTCTCTCCCTTTCTTCTTTAATATGGTAACTTAATAAATTAGCACTTAATTTTCTTGTTAACTACTTTGTCTTAGCTCTAGTTGACTGTCTCTGAAAGTAATCTTTTCTTCCATTACCTTAAGTCAGTTAGAATTGGTAATGATGGGAATATAGAAAAGGGAATTGAGATCAGGTTTGTGAAAAGGAAGTAGTAGTAAATTTGGACTGTTTAGTCAGTTCTTTTCCTACCGTAAATGGTGAGACATGGATTATATGCCTCTTCCTTTAGACAGGAAATAAACTGTCATGCTTTTATTGAGATCATTTTATATGCATAGTACTGCATCTAGTACAATTGAGGAGAAGAGCAGTTTTGAAAGAAGTGAAAATCAGCTCATTCTTAGTAGTAGTTTAACTTACAGTTCAGAAAGACAGCCATAAAACAATTTGAGAAAATCTGCAAAGCACTTTTAGTAAGTATAAACGTATAGAACAAACTAAATATATATATATATGAGGGCATAGTGTAAAGTAGGGAGGCTGAGGACTAAAAGTTCTGAAAAGTAGAGCAAATAACTGCACTACAAAGGTGAAATTCCGAGTGAGGGTTAAATGCAAATATAAAATATTTTCTTCCCAAATGAACAGTTTTCTATGCTCTGATCATCCTATGAGCTACTACATTTTTCAATTCATATTTTAAACAAGAAAAAGAGGTTGGGCGTGGTGGCTCATACCTGTAATCCCAGCACTTTGGGAGGCCAAGGCAGGTGGATCACTTGAGGTCAGGAGTTTGAGACCAGCCTGGCAAACATGGTGAAACCCTGTCTCTACTAAAAATACGAAAAGTAACCAGGTGTGGTAGCAGGTGCCTGTAGTCCCAGCTGCGTGGGAGGCTGAAATGGAAAAATCGCTTGAACCCTGGAGGTGGAAGTTTCAGTGAGCCAAGATCATGCCACTGCACTCCAGCTTGGGTGATAGAGCAAGACTCTGTCTCAAAAATTAAAATTAAATAAACATGAAAAGGATTCCTGCTGGTATTAATTGGCATATTTCATCTCCCTGGATAAATAATGTCATGGAGAAGCAGAGACTTACTCTTGAGTTTAGAGTTGAGGATAAAGTACATGTAGTAGAAGGAGAAGCAAGTGTGAAAGTGTTTAATTAATGACAGTCTTGGTAATTCTTAAGTTATAAAAATTACAGTGGCCGGGCGCAGTGGCTCATGCCTGTAATCCCAGCTCTTTGGGAGGCTGAGGCGGGCAGATCACCTGAGGTCAGGAGTTCAAGACCAGCCTGACCAATATGATGAAACCCCGTCTTAATAAAAAAATTTAAAAAAAATTAAAAAATAAAAATTACAGTAGTTCTGTAAATTGGGCCCTCAAAACCATTAAAGTGGCTATCAGAATTGATAACATAGAAAAGCTGTAAAATTAGGCCGGGTGCGGTGGCTCACGCCTGTAATCCCAGCACTTTGGGAGGCCGAGGCGGGTGGATCACGAGGTCAAGAGATCGAGACCATCCTGGTCAACATGGTGAAACCCCGTCTCCACTAAAAATACAAAAATTAGCTGGGCATGGTGGCACGTGCCTGTAGTCCCAGCTACTCGGAAGGCTGAGGCAGGAGAATTGCTTGAACCCAGGAGGCGGAGGTTGCGGTGAGCCGAGATTGCGCCATTGCACTCCAGCCTGGGTAACAAGAGCGAAACTCCATCTCAAAAAAAAAAGAAAAGCTGTAAAATTGTAACTGAATGAAAATAAAATAGCCTATAGAAATCATTTTGTGACCTGAGTTTAGTAAAATAAGATATGACAGTTACCATGGTTTCATTGGGATGTAGATTGCATACATAATAAAACAGCTAGGAAACCAAATTAATCTGAATGTCAAAAATCATACTAATTCAGTCATTGACATGTTTTCCTCAAAATTCTAGTGGGATAAAATTACTAAATGTGGTTAGATAAAAGAGCTGATTCTAGCTTATTTAAAATGATTCATGTGCTGTATCTAATTTGTATCTACTTCCCCAACCCCCAAACCATCATATGATAGTAAATGTAGACCATAGCAATTTTATACCTCAGCATTATATCTCATTGTAAGGTGATTGCTTATATTAAAGAATTCCATGTCAACAAGTCTGTTAGATGTTCTTTTGAGTTAACAGGACGTCCTAATTGTAAAACTCTCCCTCTAATCTGAAATGCTTTATAAGGGCTGCCAGCTTGATTATGTATTATCAACGAGTATATGTTCACAAGACACGAATGTGACATATTCATGTCCTTCGCTTCTGAGATTGGTTGTATTTCAATTGAATATATTCAGCTTGTCTGTAGAGTTTTCAGTTAGTGATGTCGTGTTTCAAAATAGGTCGAAACTTCAGAGAAATGAAAATCGGGATATCAGTGAGGTCATTGCTCTCGGTGTTCCTAATCCTCGGACTTCCAATGAAGTTCAGTACGACCAGAGGCTCTTCAACCAATCCAAGGTACAAGTTTAAGAACAGCATATTGAGTGTGTTGATGTGAATATCCTCAGGAAACAAAAATTAACATACTTTACATGTAGATGTAAATACCAGCATGATGACAGAAAAAAAATGGAAGTTGTATGTTGAAACTTGAGACAAGATCAAACAGTTGTTTTAACTTTTTTTTGGGGGGGGCAGGATTCTTGTGTTCTGAGATTTTAACTTCTTTTTTTTTTTTCCGGCCCCGCCCCCCAAGATTTTAACTTCTTATAGTGGGTTGAGATTTGAGACACTAGAAGAAGAAAGAAATTAGTGATTAAAAACTTGGTGTTGTGGTATGTCAATCTTTTGTTTCGAAAATAGAGCCAGGGAGGCCAGGCACGGTGACTCATACCTGTAATCCGAGCACATTGGGAGGCCGAGGTGGGCAGATCACCTTAGGTCAGGAGTTCGAGACCAGCCTGGCCAGTATGGTGAAACCCCGTCTCTACTAAAAATATGAAAATTAGCCAGGTGTGGTGGTGCACACCTGTAATCCCAGCTACTTGGGAGGCTGAGGCACAAGAATTGCTTGAACTGGGGAGGTGGAGGTTGCAGTGAGCCAATATTGTGCCACTGCACTCCAGCCTGGGTGACTGAGTGAGACTCTGTCTCAAAAAAATAAAATACAGCCAGTGTCCTACAGAAGTGCCTCTTGGGTTTTTTTGTTGTTGATCTTTGGATTTTTTTTTTTAATGCCATAGAAATATGTCAACTTGGGAATGTTTTATAAATGAAGCTGTAAAACTGGATCAAAGTACTAGGTTGGCTGTCAGGAAATCTGATTTCTAGTGCCAACTGCCATTAGCTAGTTAGGACATTTTAAGCCTGGGAAGACACACAAGCACGCGTGCACGCACACACACACACGTAAGAATACAGAAGTCTGGCCGGGCGCGGTGGCTCACGCCTGTAATCCCAGCACTTTGGGAGGCCGAGGCGGGTGGATCACGAGGTCAAGAGATCGAGACCATCCTGGTCAACATGGTGAAACCCCGTCTCTACTAAAAATACAAAAATTCGCTGGGCATGGTGGCACGTGCCTGTAGTCCCAGCTACTCGGGAGGCTGAGGCAGGAG
>PVKV010026437.1:0-27981 GCA_004027835.1 Alouatta palliata | reverse complement strand
TGGTAGCTTGATAGGGATAGCGTTGAATCTGTAAATTACTTTGGGCAGTATGGCCATTTTCACGATATTGATTCTTCCTAGCCATGAACATGGAATGTTTCTCCATCTGTTTGTGTCCTCTCTTATTTCATTGAGCAGTGGTTTGTAGTTCTCCTTGAAGAGGTCCTTTACGTTCCTTGTTAGTTGTATTCCTAGGTATGCACCCCAGTTTTAAAAAAATAGGTAGATCTATTTTTTTAGATCTACCTATGGAACACCACAGTGTCATTAACATCTCATCTGGCCTATATGTCTTCTCAGCTCCTTCTAAATAAAACATTCTAACCTCTTTCTTGTTAGATTCTAACTACTAGTAATGTCACAGGACAACATCACATCAGGAGACCAATAAATTGCTAAGTTTTAACTCAAACTTGTTAGCTCGGAGTGGTTTTTTCTATGATTTCTGGCTTTTTGTGTCAGTCTGTGGGCTGGAGGGGGTGGGGGCTGGGTTAAAGCCACATTTAACCAGCCAGGCCCAAAGTATAGTGAAATGTGACTTTACAGGGCTGCATTTCTGTTTATAGCATGCTTCTTCTCCATGGTTATGCAGTTGATCCCAACTTTAAATCACTCTCTATTCTCTGTTCTTGACTTTGAGAAAATAGCCATTATTTCAGGTATTATCCCCAAAATAGTTTTGTTTATGGGTCTAGTCCTGAGTGTATACCATTACCTTCTCTGGGGGATTAATCCCTTGGTCTATTTTTAATCATTTTTTTTCCTATTATCTTTATTTAACAATGATTCTGTTACAAATAAGACCATTTATGGAGTATTTACTATATGCCACACACTATGCCAAATACTCTATTTGCATGTTCAGGACTGAGACCTTTTGCACACATTTTCAGATGTAACTCTTGTATAATTCCTTTTTAAGTGCAGTTTAGCTTAACCTCAATATTTTGGGTAAAGAAGTAGAGCAAAATGGGTATTTTTTGATGTAGGCCTTTCATAGAGCTTATAAGACTTGACTCTTTGGCAGGTGTATGTGTCTGTGTGTGTGTGTGTGTGTGTGTGTGTGTGTGTGTATGTATGTGTGTGTGATGCTACTTTGCTTTGATTTATAGAACATTATCTCTGAAAACCTAGGTTTAGCAACAGTAGGAATTAAAGAGTTTGAGCTGCTCTATTAATATATTGAATTCACTTTACCGTAGATCTCACTATGGGATATCCCTAAATAGCTAGTTCCCCCTATGCATTTCAATTTTTATTGGACTTGCAAAAATTTGATTTACCTACAGCTTCTCAGAAATATATGTGCAGAACAGGTCTATGGTATAAGACACACACTGCTCCAAGCATCCTCATTTAAAAAAGTTATGTGACTGTAGGAGGCAAAGTTTAAAGCTTGCCTGTAAGACCAGTGAGGGAAAAGGCAAATTATAATCTCTTTGGCAGATTTTCTGGCAATATCAATCTGACTCCCAGTTCTCTGCTTTGCTTATAATTAGGAATGTACAGTGCTCTGAGATTTACAAAGCACTTTCACATTCCTTTTTTCTAATTTGACAGCTTATATACTTTGCAACATGGAGAATGATACTTTTTCTTTTCCTTACCTATCAAAACACTCTTACACTTCAATACCTACGTTTTTGATGAAGACTTCCTTCACTACTCCAGGGAAAGGCAGTTATATCTTGCTTTCTTGCCTTCAGTTTAGTTCAACAGATTTGAGAGCAAACTAGGTACTAAATGAAATGAAGGACACAATCTCTGTCTTCAAGAAGAGGCAAGCACAAGAACGGATGCGGACAGAACTTGGCATCATGCCTGACATATGGTGGTGGCATTTCATAAGTATGAATTGACGTGATTATTGCTTGATATGTAGAGGGGTGTGTGTGTGTGTGTGTGTCTGTGTCTGTCTGTGTGTGCACATGTTGCCATAGGAATGCAATAAAAGACCTGACCCAGTGTGGAGGTCTTTGTTTGGATTGAGAACAGATTTCAGGAGATTTCTTAGAATAGATGACATATAATCTCTGTCTTAAGTGATAATAATGATGGCTGTTGCTATATGCCGGTACTCTTTTAATTTATTTTATCCTTACAACAATTCCAGTGGAGTAACTAAATACTATTGTTCTCCCTACTTTACAGACAAGGAAACTGAAGCTTTGAAAGGCTTAGGAACATGTCCAGGGTTATCTGGCCAAAAGGAACTGAAGCCAAGATTTTAATCTAAGAGATATAACCTTCACCACTGCGTAGAGTGGTGATACATTTTTCATCCAAACTGAGTCACTCCTGAAAGTGACAGATGCTGCTATTAAAATAACTAATATACAAGTAACTGATTCTGTCCCAGGCAAACTGGGATGTATGGCAACCTTACCAAACACTCTCTGCTTACTACATTCTATATTTCTCACAAAATATGTGTGATAGCTTACAAAAACTTTATCTTCTAACATTTAAAGTTTTTTTTTCCTCCATTCTCCGTAGCACCTAGTACTGCTTTTAGTGCTGAGTGGAGTACATAGTAAATAAAAAGGAGCTATTGACCTTGATATAAAATTGATGTAATCAGATGATCTAGACCACTGTTCTTCATCTCAAATGATAAGGTAGTTGGTTAAGTGTAGGCTCTATCTTAAACAGTAGAAGTGAAGGACAGACAATGAGGATGGAGGGAAAAAGAAAAACTGCTGCAGTTATGGAAGGACATGTGGGAGTATGGGAAATTTTGAAGGAGGGAAGGAGGAAGAAGCAATGATAATTCATCCTGGTTTAAGGCTGCTTTAGACCCACTGTTCTTAGTCATTTTTGTGTCATAATTAATATGATGGATGAATTCTCTGGGAATGCTGAGATTAACTGTAATATGGCTGCAGAAGAGATAAGAAGCAGCAGGTTTTGTGTAATTAATTCCTATAATCTAACTCCACTTCTGTCATTCCCTCTCCAGAACTGAAATACAAGTGAATGAGAGGGGCTTTATGATCAGGATAACCTTGAGTTCATTCTTACCGACATTCAATAAGTAGATGAGTCTAAATTTCTGTACCTTAAGTATGAGTAGTCTCAAATCACATGTTGCTCATCTCCCATACACACAGGGCAGGCCAGGACAAACAGGTACTCAAACAATCTGTCTTCAGTAGACATAATTCTCCTCCAAGCTAAAATATAATATCTTGAACGAGACTTAAATTTACTGAATTGCTACCTGAAATTAGCAGCAATGTAACTCTGGCCTTCTTTCATTTCCAAAATAAATATCCTATTTACTTAGCTGTTTCCCATCAATTCTGCATTCTGAGTGGGTTTGTGAGCCAGTAACCACATTAACACCAATAGATGGCATCATCTTGTTTGTTCGGTTTCTGGGCCTTTCTGCATGGCTGAATTTTCAGTTCTAACATTCTTCAATTTCATGTTTGCTCGCTCTCTCTCTTTTTTCTAACTCGAGAGTCAGTGTTAGAGCTTGATTTTACTGTGAATGCACATATGTTATATCCTGATACTAAGTAATATGAGAAGGGATTTTTGGCAAAGCATACTTAATCACTGTAAATATTTCCTGTTGTTATTCAAATTCATGATGAATTTTAATCAGGTGGAAAATATTCTTAATTGGTCCAATTTAGAATTCAAGAGTAATCCACTGAAAAAATATGTGACAGTGCTGGGTTTAAATCTATGAATTTCTCATCTTTAAGGTGAAAAATGGGTTACTAGATAGATGTCTTTATGTTTCATGGCTCTGCAAAGAGAATGATTAAATGATACTTGGCAGCTCTGATGCTGCAGTATAGAAGAAGCTTCAGATAATCATGACAATAGGCCTGTCACTTTTTCTTAAAACGATGTTTTGTCTGTGAGACATTTAAATGTTGGCGCCTAATTTTAAAATATATCCTGTTTGGGATGATTGCTGTCATACTCAATGAAAAAGTTCGGGCTTTGTGCAGTCTAATTTTGGCTTACAATGTGGGCATTAAGGATCTTTACCTGACCAATCCTTCTTGCTTATCTAATCTAGATGTCTGTGTTTTCCTACATGGCAAATAATCTTTACCTTATCTGCCATGTTGACTCCAAGTTCAGGGGCTTTGCTGCTAAAGACCTCCTTTTCCCCTGTTAGAATGCTCTACCGTTTCCTTCCTGCAAACTCTGGGCCTACATATTTAGAGAGTAGACTGGATTTCTTCAGCTTCTTCATGGGTTGCTGTGAGGATTAATTATGCTAAGGCACGTAAAACAGTACAATACCTGGTATGTAGAAAGTGCTACCTAACGTGGAGATGTCATGAGTGTTTCTGTCTCCATCAACTTTCTGAGCCATTCTGCTCAGAATACCAAGATCCTCACTTTGTTTTGAACTCTACCTTAGTGAAGTAAAATTTATCTTTCCGATAAAGAGAGCTGAAACTGTTCCCAAGGTAGTGAGATTGTAATGACTGAGGAGACATTTATCTCCAGAGTCCTCTTGTCTTCCTCACATGGGATTCTTGAAATGTAAGATCAGTTATATTTCTAAGTCACGGGGTGGGGAGTGCAGAAAGCTGCCTGTGAACCCAATCTGGCCACCTGAGGTTTATTATGTGATAGTTTCCTACCAAGTGCTATACTGACAGGTTTGAACCAATCAGTGATTGCTATTGAATTGGAATAGTTACTATAGCATTTTTAGCCCTTAAAATTTGGAAATTACCTCACAAAAATGAGGGAAAAACCTGAAGATTATTTACAAAAGAGAAGGAGGTGAGCCAGGTGTCCTTATGCACTTTGCCTACATTTGCATCATATCCAATAGATGTAGAGTGAGCATGGGTCCTCTATTCTCTGTTGTCATCAATCAAAGTTTATGTGATGATACAAATGTGAATTTCTGATAATATGAGTTCTTGATGGAACTTCTTAAACTTTGGTGCTGCTGTATGTGTTTAGAAATTCCAACAAGGATTGGCAAGAGGAATGAGGAATTCCCAGGATTGAGAAGTCTGACAGTAAATCTGGTCATAATGAGCTCCTGGGTGGGAATGAGATGTGATTTGCCTAAAGGTGTTTAGGCAGCTAGTAGTGACAGTAGAACCAAAATTCCGTTTTCTTGGCACTGATTATCTAAATATGTTGGTATTCTAGTGTCAGGGTTTTTGACATAAGATGCAATAATAAGAGACTCGTTTTAGGTCCTGACATTGCTTCTGTCTCAAAGCCAAGAGACATTGCCTGTAGTCAGTGTGCTTTAGTGAACACTGTAGATCTCATGAGAGTTACATTAACAGGTCATTTTGTCAGTGATGTGCAAACTTCAAGATGCATGGTAATGACACCCAGAGAAATGTTGCAAATATTGATTCTGGATCCTCCTTCCCAGAGATTTAGACTTAGAAGATCAAAAGTAAGACCCAGGAACCTTCACTTTAAAGATCTTCTAGTGTTTTTGATATAAAGTGTCCATGTTTTGAAAATGATTGTATCACTAACTATGCAGCAGCTTTGATGCAGGCATGGGAAGTAGTAAGGTATATATTTCTCTTATTTGATGTCCTTCATTCAAATTCTTCACTGACCCTTACAAACTGCATAACCTCCTGGTCCCTAAGTGCTGTCTGAGAACTTCTGACTAGTGGTTCCCCAGGATCTGTTTAGGTGTTGGCTTTGTAAAAAACAAACAAACAAACAAACAAACAAACAAAAAACAAAAAGAAAGAAATGGAGGGGAAAGCCTATCAATATTTGTTAAACTTGTACCATGATACAAAAATCACATATAAAATCATTGTACCAACAACGATTTGCTATAATATTGGTACAATGATTGCTGGTACAATGATTTCATATATGCTGCTTATTTAATTCACTTAATCCTCATTATAGCACTATGAAATAAATACTGCTATCCTTGTTTTGCAGATCAGAAAACAAATTCACAGAGGTGGTCCATTGGTCCAAGATCATCCAAATAATGAACCATAGACTTGGGATGCAAATAGAAATTCTCCCTACTCTAAAGCCCATGCCATTTCTATTTCAGAAAGTATGCAGTGGTATTCTATTATTTTGTAAAATAACAGAGTATTTACCTTCTTTTTCCTTCACCCAAAGCCATGGAAGAGGGATGTTAAGAACTGAATGCTGTGTCTTCCCTGAAATTCTTATTTTGAATCCCTAACTCACATAATGGTGATATGTAGAGGTGGGGGCTTTGGAAGATAATTAGGTTTAGATAAAGGTGGGGCTCTCATGATGAGATTAGTATCCTTCTAAGAGGAAAAGAGACTTGTATGTGCCTGTGCTGGTGCCCTCTCGCTCTCTCGCTCTTGCTTTCTCCTTTTTCTTTCTCTGTCTCTGACATGGAAGGACACAGAGAGAAGGCTGCTGTCAGCAAGCTTGGAAGGAGCCCCTTCCCAGGAACCAAATCTGCTGGCACCTTGGGCTTCCCAGCCTCCAGAGCTGTGAGAAATAAATGTCTGTTATTTATGCCATTCGGTCTATGGTATTTTTTATTTGTTATTGTAGCCCAAACTGATGTTAAGGAATGTTAATGCACGCCTAATATAAGGAACGATAACATGTTTGATCAAGTCGAGTTCTTTAGTTTTTAAAATTTTATTTTTAATTTAGAAATAATTGTATATATTTATGGGTTACAATGATGTCTCAGTACATTGTGGGATGATCAAATCAGGCTAATTAACATATCTATCATCTCACATATTTATCCCTTCTTTGTGGTGAGAACATTTAAAATCAACTCTTACGAGCAATTTATAAATATAAATTATTATTAACTATATTCACCATGCTATGCAATATATGACCAGACCTGATTTTTTTTTGTCTAACTGAAACTTTGCACACTTTGACCAGTATCTCCTCTTTCTCTCTCTACCTCCTGCCATCTTTCAGCTCCTGATAACCACCATTCTACTCTCTACGTCTATGAGTTTGATTTTTTAGATTCCACATAGATGTGAGATCATGGAGTATTTGCCATTGGGTACCTGGCTTATTTCACTTAGCCTAATGTCTTCTAGCTTTATCCATGTTGTCACAAATGTCAAAAGTTCTTACTTGTTTAAGGCTGAATAGTATTGTGTATATGTACCACATTTTCTTTATCTAGTCATCTGTTGATGGGCACACTGGTTTTTCCATAGCGTGGAAATAATGAACTGTGAATAAGACCAAAATGAACATGCAAGTGTAGACATCCCTTTGACATAATGATTTCAGTTTCTTTGGGTATATGCTCAGTAGTGAGATTGCTGAATTACATGGTGATTTTTGGAAGGACCTCCACACTATACTTTTATAATGGCTGTACTAATTTACATTCCTACTAACAGTGTGCATGCATTTGCTTTTCTTCACATCCTCACCAATACTTGTTACCTTTCATCTTTCTGATAATCATTCTAACAGGTGTGAGGTAATGTCTCCTTGTGATTTTAATTTGTATTTCCCTGGTGATCCATGATGTTGAACTCTTAAAAATGTATCTGTTGGCCATTTGTATGTCTTTTTTGAAACATTTCTATTCAGGTGCTTTTCTCATTTTTAAAATCAGTTTATTTGTTTTCTTTTTATAGAGTAGTTTGAGTTTCTTATATATTTTGGATATTAGTCTTATGTTTGATGTTCTATTTTGTACATGTTTTTCCCAGTCTGTGAGTTGTCTCTTTACTCTGTTCATTGTTTTCTTTGCTTTGCAAAGTTATTTCTTTCTTAGACACTAATACAAATCACCTAAAATTAGTGATCTGGTAAACGAAGTACTACTAGATTTTTGTGGCCCTATTTTTCTAATAAGGATTTCTTTTCTTTTTCCACAATGTTTCTGTATTTTTTTGGCCTCGCCTGAGGCTACCAATCAGTAAATATTTAATGAGACTTGATCCTCATCTTCAAGTAATTTGTAATCGAGCTGAACAGTTGAAATCAACTGCACAATCACCCAGAACACTCTTCCTTCCCCCAAAAATGCAGGTAATGTGCTGGATTATTTTAAGGACACTTTGCTAGGGATTTAATTAGTAGTTTTACAAAAGTCATAATCAGAAATTTATTTCTTTTTCAATTATAAAATTCTTTGGGGGGAGGGTTGTTCACAACTGTAATCTCAGCACTTTGGGAAACTGATGCTGGAGAATTGCCTGAGCCTAACAGTTCAAGACCAGCCTGGTCAATATAGTGAAACCCCATCTCTACAAAAATATTAAAAATTAGCTGGGCATGGCTTGTGCCTGTAGCCCCAGCTACTCAGGAGGCTGAGGTGAGAGGATTGCCTGAGCCCAAGAGATCAAGGTTGCAGTGAGCGGAGACCATGCCACTGCACTCTAGCCTTGGGGACAGAGTGAGAACTTGTCTTAAAAAAAATGTTTTTCTGCTAGATGCATTTAGTTAAATAAAAGGAAAAAAAGATTCAACTTAAAGGATAATTTTGAGTAAATGAAAATGGAGGATTTTATGATTAGAAAAAAACTGGAAGGTAACCTGTATAGTTCTCAGAGATGGGAAAGAATGGCTTTGATATTATGCATGGCTGAAGTTTGTGAACACTGAGAATCTGTATTCTGACTGAACTGGGGACAGGAAAGGGGCAAAGTATTACTGGCACTTAAAGAAGAAGATAAATAGCTGACAGCTTTTCCATGGAAAAGTTGGGCTGGGGCTAGATCCTGAAAATATAAAATATTTTGAATAGAAAGTGGTAAAAAAAAGAATATTTTAGGCAAGTGATCTAGTAGAAATTTTGTGTAGAGGAAATAATATATTTGAAAGGTTTTGAAATACAATGAGAGAGTGGTTTGATGATGTACCAGTTAGTTATTGACACAATAATCATATGTAATAAACCATCTCAAAACTCAGTGGTTTAAAAGAACTCATTTATTCTCAAGGTCTTGCAGGTTGGCAGAGGTGGCTCTGCTTCATGATGTGAGTTGGCTAGTGTATTTCTCATCCAACTTTCAATAGTAGGTGAGCACAGGCATGTTTTTACTATGGCAAAGGAAAGTGCCAGACAAGCTCCACAATATGTAAAAACACATTTTAAGTCATTGCTTATGTCACATCTATTAATACCCATTGACCAAATCAAGTCACTCTGCAAAGAACAAAATTAAAGAGCAAGAAAAGTATACTCCACCCAAATTTCTAGACACAACATGACTACACTGAAACTTGACATAAAGAATCGTCTTTTATTTGCTTCCTGGAGCTACATTTTGCAAACAGTTTGAGTTAGAAGTGGTCTTACCCTATTTATCTTTGCAACCAAAATATAGGGAATATTTGTGCAACAGTTTAGGACAGGAATCAACATACTTTTTTTTTTTCTCTGTAAAGGGCCAGAAAGTAAATATTTTAGACTTTATAGGCCATACTGTCTGGGTAGCAACTATTCCAGTGTGGATTGTAGCAAGAAGGCAGCCACAGAATGTATATAAACAAATGGGTTTAGCTGTAATTCAATAAAACTTCATTTACACAAAGAGTTAGCTGGCTAGAGGACTGAATTTAGTTGGGGGCAGGGTGGGGGATCTGGATTTGGACCCATGCCATAGCTTGCAAATAAATTATGTAGGAGACAACCCAGTATAAATATACATTAGGCAATGTCATTTTGCTGTTCTTACATAATTAAATTAACCAGTATTTCATAATCTTTAATTTATTTCTTATTATCTGGAAGAAAAACAAAATCTGTGGTTGCTTTCAAAGCTGTGATTATAGTAGATGCTTCATTTTGGTTGTGCACATCAACGAGTGTTAATTGGAAAACAAATTTTTATGTGACTGAAACGTGTTCTGATGTGGAATTACTAATTTTTGCCTGATTCTGTTTGGCATGCTGCTGCTCATGATTTTTATCAGAAAATTTACATAGAGATTCTCTTTTCGCCTCTGACATGAATTCCAAACAATCAGAAAATGCTTTAAGATCAAAAGTAGACAATATTCCTTTCTGTGAAAGACAAATGAGTTGGCAAATAATGTAGAAATAAATCATCCATTTCTATTTATTTACAGCTGGCAGCCATTTAGGGTTCAATTTGAAAGGAGATTTTTGTTCTTCCTTTAGCTGAGCAGAGAACACACTGGTCTAGTACTTTCCTAAATTTTAGCTAAGCTCCTTAGCTGTGAATTCTGCACTGCCTTTTCCTTGTTTCTGGTGAGTTTCCCTGTTTCTTTACTGGGGCAAGGTTTAAGGCATCTCTGGCTTGGTCAGGTCATCTAGAAGCAGCCAGGCAAACCTTTTGTCTGAACATCCACCTCCTTTAAAGAAATCTTTCTCCATGGATTTCCTTAATAATCAAATATTTTGTTTCAAAAAAATGCTCTCTGCCTCAAAACCTACATTTTCTAGGTGAATTCTGAATCCTATTTCTTTTTTCCCAATCTCACCATTGATGTAGTAGGTAAAGTAAGCACCATGTCAAAGAATTTTTTTAAAAAATAAGGATACTCTAAGTGCCCATACTTCCCTATTAAAGTTCACATTTCCTTAGTGAACTGGGTACTCTCTCTCTCTGTAAGGTAACATAGTAGGAGCTGGAAATATTTTTAGACCTTTGAAACCTAATTTATCAGTCATCATTGAGATACTGCTGGCTTCCATTTGTCTGACATGTGAGGCTGAGTAATACATTTATATTTTATCTATGGGGGAAAAGCAGAATAAATATTTAGGTTTAGGTTGGTGCAAGAGTAACTGCAATTCTTGCCACTATTAATGGCAAAAATGGTATTAATTTTGCACCAGCCTATAGTACAAAGTGACAGTAGGCAAGTGAATTTATTCTGGGGATATTTACTGAAAGGAGAAACAAAAAATGCTGTTAATTGAATGCCTACTTCATAAGGGCTATGTGGCTTTAAATAGTAATTTGGGGGGAGGATCCAAGATGGCAGATTAGACACAACTCCAGCACACAACACCCAATGAAAGAGATGCAGAAACCCAGAGATCTCCTAGCTCCAACTGAGGTACCAGGTGCACTTCAACGGGTCTGGTCTGAGGGTGAGCAAAACCCACTCAGGGCAGACCGAGGTGGGGAAAGTTGCTGCTTCACCCAGGAAGTGCATCTGACTGGTCAGTCAGAGGCTCCACCTGTGGCGCTCTGGTCTGGATACAGCGCTTCCCCCAAAGCCTCAGCAATACACAGAACCGGTATCCCATGACCTGAGAGCAAGGAAGCTGAAAGGGGGAGACTGCCGGGTGCAGCTGGGCGGGTCCCTAACCTCCCCCACAAACCCCAGAGGGCTGAAGCTCTGACTCTAGTGGGTTGCCTAGGTACTGCCACAGTCTGAGAGGAACCCTGAATGATCCAGCCCAGTGGAGGAAGGGCACAACCCACCACTAGAGGGGTGGGACTGAGCTACATATTTTAACAAAAAACACAGGAAGCCTACGTAGCAATGGGACGGCGTTCTCGACAACCCAGCAGCGCCTATAGGTCAGCGGAAGAGGTGGGCCTAATCTCCCAGCATAAACAGAAAAGACACAGGAAGCTTCCCTAGTAACCTGAAGGAGTCCCTAGAAACCCAGTAGCACCCCCACAGACAGACAAGCGACCTCATAAGGCAGCTCTCGGACACCACAGCCAGGTAAATCCACAAAGACGTAGAAAAAAACCAGTGCAAAAAAGGTGAAACCACCAAAGACCAGAACACCTCTTCTCCTTCAAGGGATCACAACTCCTCAACAACACAGAATCACAACTTGACTGAGAAGGAGTGCAAAGAATTGACGGAAACAGGATTCAGAAGGTGGATAATAACAAAGTTCTCAGAGCTAAAGGAACACATTCTAACTCAATGCAAAGAAACCAAAAACCTTGAAAAAAGTTAGACGGAATGCTAACTAGAATAACCAGCTTAGAGAAGAACATAAACGACTTGATGGAGTTGAAGAACACAGCACGAGAACTACGTGAACCAAACACAAGTTTTAATAGCTGAATCAATCAAGCAGAAGAAAGGATATCAGAGATTGAAGATCAACTCAATGAAGTAAAAAGAGAAAAAAGAGTGAAAAGAAATGAACAAAGCCTCCAAGAAATATGGGATTATGTGAAAAAACCTAATCTACACTTGATCGGTGTACCTGAATATGACGGGGAGAATGAATCCAAGTTGGAAAACACATTCCAGGATATTATCCAGGAGAACTTCCTAAGCCTAGCAAGGCAGTCCAAATGTCAAATTCAAGAAATACAGAGAACTCCACAAAGATATTCCTCAAGAAGAGCAACCCCAAGGCACATAATTGTCAGATTCACCAGGGTTGAAATGAAGGAAAAAATGCTAAGGGCAGCCAGAGAGAAAGGTCAGGTCACCCACAGAGGGAAGCCGATCAGACTCACAGCAAATCTCTCAGCAGAAACTCTCAAAGCCAGAAGAGAGTGGGGGCCAATATTCAACATCCTTAAAGAAAAGAACTTTCAACCCAGAGTCTCATATCCAGACAAACTAAGCTTCATAAGTGAAGGAGAAATAAAATCCTTTATGGACAAGCAATTATTGAGAGGTTTTGTGACCACCAGACCTGCCCTACAAGAGCTCCTGAAGGAAACACTAAGCATGGAAAGGAACAAGTACCAGTCACTGCAAAAGCAAACCAGTTGGCAAAGACCAAAAATGCAATGAAGAAAATGAGTCAACTAATGAGAAAGAAAACCAGCCAGTAACAAAATGGCAAGATGAAATTCACACATAACAATATTAACATTGAATGTAAATGGCCTAAACGCCCCAATCAAAAGACACAGACTGGCAAAAAAATTTTTGCAATCTACCTATCTGACAAAGGGCTAATATCCAGAATCTACAAAGAACTAAAACAGATATACAAGAAAAAAAACAAACAACCCCATTCAAAAGTGGGTGAAGGATATAAACAGACACTTTTCAAAAGAGGACATATATGAGGCCAACAATCATGAAAAAATGCTCATCATCACTGGTCATTAGAGAAATGCAAATCTAAACCACACTGAGACATCATCTCATGCCAGTTAGAATGGCGATCATTAAAAAATCGGGAGACAATAGATGCTGGAGAGGATGTGGAGAAATAGGAACACTCTTACACAGTTGGTGGGAGTGTAAATTAGCTCAACCATTGTGGAAGACAGTGTGGTGATTTCTCAAGGATCTAGAAATAGAAATTCCATTTGACCCAGCAATCCCACTATTGGGTATATACCCAAAGAACTATAAATCGTTCTACTATAAAGACACATGCACACATATGTTCACTGCAGCCCTGTGTACAACAGCAAAGACCTGGAACCAGCCCAAATGCCCATCAATGATAGACTGGACAATGAAAATGTGATACATATACATGAGGGAATACTACACAGCCATCAAAAACAATGCATTCATGTCCTTTGTAGGGACTTGGATGAATCTGGAAACCATCATTCTCAGCAAACTGACCCAAGAACAGAAAGCCAAGCACCGTATGTTCTCACTCATAGGTGGGTGTTGAACAACAAGAACACGTGGACTCAGGGATAGGAGCATCACACACAGGGGACAGTTGGGGGCAGTAGGGGAGAGACAATGGTGGGTGGGGAGGGAGGGGAAGGTGGGATAACATGTGGAGAAATGCCAGATATAGTATGCACCTAAAGTAAAATAAATAAAGTGTTAAAAAAAAAAAAAGAGTTAGTAATTTGTTACAGTCTCTGAGGTTGTACATGGCAGAGCTGAGGGTTACCCAATTTCAACTGCAAAACTCCTCTTTTCCTTATGTCACTATTTCACATTAGCAATATGTACTAATTTAAGTAAACAGCTGGCAACTTATACCGCTTGTTTGCTGTTTCTGAACTATACACTCAGTAAGAAGTTTGAATTTTTATGGTATTAGAGAAGGGAATTGTCCACACTTAATTTTGTTAACATTTCTTTCTTTCTTTTTTCTCGATTATGGCGGTTTAAATTCTTCCACATTCTGAAACGGACTGCAGAAAAATGGCAGAAATCTTAAATCTTCATTTAATTAATAGAAAATACAATACGTTAATTGCCATTATTTTTTGTTCTACTAGTGTACTAAAGAAGACATGCTAGTGTCTGAGTATATGTGGTTCACTCTGTGAGAACAGTAGCCAGATTTTTAATAGTGCTTCTATAGATGTGGCATTATTCTGATTCTTTACATATATTGACTTATTTAATTCTCACAACTATCTAATGAAGTAAAACTGTTACTATTCCAGTGTAACAGATAAGAATACAGAGACATGGATGAATCTGGAAACCATCATTCTCAGCAAACTGACACAAGAACAGAAAATCAAACACCGCATGTTCTCACTCATAGGTGGGTGTTGAACAATGAGACCACAGGGACACAGGGAGGGGAGCATCACACACTATGTTCTGTTGAGGGGGACTAGAGGAGGGACAGTGGGGGTAGGGAGATTGGGGAGGGATAACTTGGGGAGAAATGCCAGATATAGGTGACAGGGGGATGGAAGCAGCAAACCACATTGCCATGTATGTTCCTATACAACGATCCTGCATGATCTGCACATGTACCCCAGAACCTAAAGTACTATTATATATGTATATATATATATATATATATATATATATATATATATATATGAATACAGAAAGGTGAGCTGACTTAACTTCCCTTTTAACTTTATCATAGCTACCAGATGATGGAGCTTAGATTCAAATCCTAGCAGACTCCAGCCAGAGCCTGTGCTCTTAAGAAAATGAAGTCCAGCCAGGCACAGTGGCTCATGCCTGTAATCCCAGCACTTTGGGAGGCCAAGGCAGGCCTTGAGGTCAGGAGTCACTTGAGGTCAGGAGTTCAAGACCAGCTTGGTCAACATGGCAAAACCTCATCTCTACCAAAAATACAAAAATTAGCCGGACGTGGTGTCAGGTGCCTGTAATTCCAGCTACCCAGGGAGGCTGAGGCAGAAGAATTACTTGTACCTGGGAGGAAAAGGTTGCAGTGAGCTGAGATCATGCCACTGCACTCCAGCCTAGGTGACAGAGTGAGACTCTGTCTCAACCAGAAGAAAGAAAGAAAGGAAGGAAGGGAAGGAGGGAAAGAAAGAAAGAAAATGAGCTCCATTGATCTTTCTAATCAGTCAGGATTCAGTTAGGAGATAGTACTCACACAAATTATTTTTAAATAGAGGATTTAATATCATAAATTGTAATTGCATATTAAAGAACTAAACATACAAAACAAACAAATGAAAAAGCATTAAGTTATCACAGAAGTAGCTTTTTCAGGTATCACAGAAATAACCTTTTCAGGAAACAGCTACCTAGGGCTAGGGAAACAAGAGGAAGAGGTTAGTATTACTAATATTTAGAAGCTTAGAAAAGTGGCTTCCCAGACACTAGAGTCTCTGAGCATAGAAAGATGGTATAATAGGATAGGGGCTACCAGAGGAGAGAGAGGAGAGGCTGGCCAGCTGATACTATTATCTGAGGGTGCCATAAAAACTGACCATCTGGCCAACATGGTGAAACCCCGTCTCTACTAAAAATACAAAATATTAGCCGGATGTGGTGACACATGCCTGTAATCTGAGTTACTTGGGAGGCTGAGACAGGAAAATTGCTTGAACCCAGGAGGCGGAGGTTATGGTGAGCCAAGAATGAGCCATTGTACTCCAGCCTGGGCAACAAGAGCGAAACTCTGTCTAAAAAAAAAAAAAAAATTGTTCTTCAAATGTTGGAAAAACTGCACATAGGAACCAAGTACTGCTACTGGAAAGGAAACTGTTGCTGTTGGACTGAAGAATCATTGAGAGGATGATACTTACAGGAGGAAGCTAAAGGGGAACAACAAGAAGAGTGAAGTCCTGACTTCATTCAGAAGTCTTGCAATTCTCCTCTTGCACCCAGAGGGAACAGCTGGCAAAATAAAGATGTGGGGTTTACAGTTCTAGTCCCAGCACCACAAAGCAGAGGTGGGATTGACTTTTAACAAAATTTCCAAATAGAACAATATGTTTAAGATTTATGGGAAAAAAAAGTGCTATTGAAGAATTTTATTACCTCAGTATAGTATAATCTTACACATTTTTTTATGAACATGATCTGTCTCTCCCAATAAATTATGGACTCTCTCAAATAGACCCTGACTTAAACCTTTTTCAAGGGCCAACTCAGTGCAAGATACGTATTAGGTGCATAATAAATGATTGTTGCTGAAGTGATATTATAAACATTTGAATATAGATTTTCTTTTAAAAATAGTTTTACAGTTTTCAGAATATCTATTCATAGGGTCAGCTGAACAAATAAAGCTTGCGAATGAATATATTATTTAGTAGAGGGCTTGCTATATCCCTGTGAATGCTCAAGAGAGCTCCAGTGTTTGCAGAAAAGTTTTACAAAGATTAAAACAATATCCACTCCCTCTCCCCTGGCGAGATGATCATTAATTAAGGAAATGCAGGCATCGATCTGTTTGACAGCATTCCATCAGCAGAGCTGTGGCGGCCTGTAAAAAGCAGGTTGAGATTTTCACTCGTGTTTCAAGGATGTTTCCTAGTTAGATGGCAGCATTCTAATCCCCCATGTTACCTGTCAAAGGATAATGAATACAGCTAGTGGGAAACCATGCTGACCCAACAGCTATTATTTTATTTTCATAATGTGACTGGAATCAGGTTTGTAGTGTTGAGTTTAACAGGGTTAGAAAATGGGTCACATCTCTGCACAAGTGAGATTAAGGGAGGATAAAGGGAAATAGCTTCACTAGTCTGAAACAGAAGAAAAAACATCTGCATTTCTGTTACTATGATTATTTTGGGGGCTAATAAGTGGAATGAATAATTTTGTCTGTTTTCTTACATGTTGGCCCATAGTGTATTTTGTAGGTGTAGTGAAGGGCAATGTGATACAGAGAGTAGCATGATTCCTAAACCAGGATGAGTGGGAACCCTAGGTTGGCTAGCAACTGTTGTGTGAGCTTGGAGAAGTCACTTAACTTCACTGGTCTTCAGTTTTCTCTTTTGTAAAATGAAGTGGTTTGTTATAATCAATGTCCCACATTCCACCCTACCCCATTCTATATCCTCTTCTTTTTTCTTATTTCCTTGGCATGCTAATGTTTTTTTTTTTTTTTTTTTTTTTTTTTTTTTTTTTTTTTTTTTTTTTTTTTTTTTTTTTTTTGAGGTGGAGTCTCGCTTTGTCGCCCAGGCTGGAGTGTAGTGGCACCATCTCAGTTCACTGCAACCTCTGCCTCCTGGGTTCAAGCAATTCTCCTGCCTCAGCTTCCTGAGTTCAAGCGGTTTTCCTGCCTCAACCTCCAGAGTAGCTGAGGTTACAGGCAGGTGCCCACCACGCCAGGCTAATTTTTGTGCTTTTAGTAGAGATAAGGTTTTGTAATGTTGGCCAGGCTGGTCTCACACTTCTGACCTCAAGTGATCTACCTGCCTCTGTCTCCAAAGTGCTGGGAATATAGGCACGAACCCTGTGCCTGGCCAGGCATGCTAAATTGTGTTTCAAATGAGTCAGTTGAGAAGAAACTCATTTTTCAAGATGTATGTCAATGTCTCTGAGGAAAAGCACATACTATACTCTCTAAAAGAATACTAGTTTTCCTACAGAATTATTTAATTTATTAAATGTTTTACTATACTAAAATGAATGCCCTCTTCTGTTAATGAGTGAATTTTGATTGAAGTGAAATCATGTATTTTCAAGAAAATATAGATTTTTGCTTTACGTTCTAATTATTTAAACAGAATTTGAAGTCATCTAGTAGTAGCAAAGCAACTTATGCATTTCCTCATTCTTCTAAATATAATATAAAAAAAATCGATATGCAACATACATATGGGTTACATTTTCAAATGGCAACTTAAGATACAGTATTTTGTTGTATTTTGTTGTTAGCGCCAATTATTACTGATGCTTTAAGAGCTAATCACATAAGAATTGCCCTTCTTTGAGGTCAACCAATTTTATGTCATCTTTTAGTCTGTCTGTTCACCCATCTCTTCACCTGTACATCTTCCCATCCATTCATCCATCCATCCATCCATCCATCCATCCATCCATCCATTAACCTATCCATCCATCCATCCATCCATCCACCCACCCATCCACCCATTAACCTACCCATCCATCCTTAGGGCTGACAGGATAATTCAAACGTACTGTAAAAGAATGTTTTCTCTCTTGATGTCCGCTACTAATGTTATAAACAGCCCAAATCACATTTGTTTGTATTTTGAATTATTTATAGTTTGAGTAGGAACATACTTGTATTTCATTTCAGTATCTTTTATTTTTTAACCACTTACCATGTGCAAGCTACTTAACCTTCCTAAGCCTTCCTAAGCCAAGTTTTAGTCTTCAAAACGGAGATCCTGCTTCCCAGCTCACAGAGTTGTTGTGACTTAAATGTGATAATGGGTATAAAGCTCTTAGTGCAGTGTCTCGCATGCACACATGCTCTCTCCTTTAGTTTTTAACCTGCACCTTGCTTCCTAAGTTCTAGTAAAAGAGATTCACTTTTAGCACTTTATCTGGCCTTTGATTTGTATTTCTTGTTTATTAGGAAAGAGGTATCTGAAAATGACTCTAATTTAAACCAAAAGAGACTTATTGAAAGGCTATCAGGAGCTCATAGAATTTATTAGCAGGATGCTGAAACTTGCATAGAAAGAGACTGAAACCAAAGAGGCTCCTAATGGCCAGGATGCAGAAAGGAAGGAAAGATTTCATAGGGAGAATGGTTGGCTGGCTAAACCTAACCACCACATCCTCTGGCCTCTTATTTCTCTGTCTCTAAAGAGTCAAAATTGAACAAAAGGTAAAGTCTGATTGGCTGAGCCTAGGTCACATGATGGCTGAGCTTGGGTCAAATGACTTCTTCATTATTTTACTGGACATGTTAAAAGGAGGGCCCCGTTCACTGAGATCCTGTGGTAGGAGGGAATTTCTGGATTCCACCACAGTATATAAACTAGTGAAGGATATGCATTTCCCCATAAGGAATGCTGATGTCTGTTAGAAGAGGAAATGGATACTGGATGGCCAAAAAATAGCAAATGTCAGTTACAGTGAGTATATGTATGTTCATACTCTCTCTGTCTACCTGTTTTAACTCAGACTCAGTTCTCAGTGTTTATATTGGTAAACTTAGAGGTCTTGATTGATTTTAGTTTGTTCTTCTAAGACAACTAAGACAACTCTAAGACAACTCTTTCCATCTGTTAGGATGTTTTTATTGCTCACCTCTGGACAGTCTCCAAGGCTTGTTAAGCCTTTATTGAGCTGTGGTAACCAGAGCTGCGCAGTTTTGTGTCTTGAATAGTGTAGTGGTTTCAAGGAAAGGTTAATATGTTTAGTCTTATGTCCAATATTCTTGGTCAATATTAATGTTATTCACTGGAGGAAAATGAGTTTCATTTTTATATCACTTGGACATCCAGCAATGCAAGCCTTGCTGGCCCTGGGGAGGTCTAAAATTTTAGAAATAGAGGGAAATGAATAAGTAGTGAGTTGTTTGATACCATGGAGGAGAAAGGAAAAAATAAACAAAAAGCTGTATTTCTACACACCCTCAATCTGTTCTCTGAGTACAGGAAGTCACTTTTTTTGGATTTAGATCCAGGTTGATTTGGTTGTCAATTCTAGTTTTCTAAATGTGTGACTTTGAACAAGTCACTTTAATATTGCTGACTCTCTATTTTGTCATTGGTGAAATAGAAATAATAATATTTGGCTTGACAGGATTAAGTGTGATTCACGTGACTGCATTTACTAAGGATTTGGCAGAACATTTGGCACATGATAGAAATATAATTTAAAAGTCATTTTTTTGTTCATTTGCACTGAAGAGATAAGAGAAATCTGAAATAATTAAAAGTCACTTGACCCTATTGGAGTTAGTCAACGGAAAACTTGACAAAAATGAGCCGGACGCTGGTCTTTGACAGAGAGAAGTGACATGACTTCATGGAAAGAAGACAGGAGAACATGAACAGAAGAGAGACAAAATGTCTGAAAGTTTTAAGTCAGGTAGATTAACTAGTTTTCCTTTTGGTTATTAGAATAGCTGGTTAGAAAAGGATGGAAGATGGTGCTAAGGTAATTGCTAAGGAGATGAGATTTGGTTTGGGAGGTTTTCTCAGGAGGCATAAAATCAACGTAACACTTAAAATGATAAGTTCATCAATAATGACCTGGTCATTCTCAAAGAAGACATTGTCTGGTCTATTAAGCAATTAATACCTCCCTTTCAAATTTTGCCTATTTATTCTTAAATTTCATGCAGTTTCTCTGGGCAAGGGTGCTGACTCTCTTGTTTATTGTTGTCACTCTATTATTTGTCACAGGCTCTCCTGATCTTTTCTGTACAAGTTGTCTATGTAAATAGACATTCTGTGTCTGCCCTTACAGGGTCGCTTTATTCAGAGAATCATAGAATGTTCAAGATAGGCTATTCTACCCACTTTTCAGATTAAAAAGCTGAGGACCTGAAAGAGAACATGAATTGACAAAAATGTAGCATGCAGTTAGTTCATAAAAATAAGCAAACATGGATTTTAGGTAGATATCATGCACTTTAGTAGATGTATAAACTTGGATATCTTATCTGACTTTTAGAACTTCAATTTCTTTTCTTTATAACAGGCAGGTAATTGATGATACCTGTTTCAAAGGGTGGCTGTGAAACTAAAATAAGGAAATGCCTCTTGAAAACCTGAAAGGAGAGCTCAATACATGTTAGTTCCCTTCCCCTTACTTTTAGAACTGATTTGGGTTCTGGAATCTAAAAAAAGGATTTCATCATCCCTTCAGGGAAGAACATCAAGGGGAAAGGTAGAAATCACAGAGGAAATGTAAGGGTGAATGAATACATTTTTTGCTTCTGTTCTTTTCCTACAGTCAGTGTCATCTTGGAAAAGCAGGTGAACAAGCTTTCTATCCTCAGTCACTGTGCCTGGGGCTGGGAGAGTCCTCATGATTCTGATTGGAATTTAGGCTGTCATTTGAGGGGCGAGACAGATGACCATCATCCCCATTAAGAATAACTGCACCCCAGCCCTTTATCCACAACTCTGCAAATGTGTTTGGCTGCTACAGCAGGTTTATGTGTTGGCAATACCAGTGAAATGATTCCTTCCAGCTCGGACATGTAAAGACTTTCAGAGGACCCTGTGGTTTTCATCTCTCACCTTTCTTTGCTTGTTGTCACAGACTTGAAATTGACAACCCTTAAGGCAACACAGACTGTTATCCGGAAGTGATGGAATTGTTATACTGCAATTTTTCTCTCTAACTAAATAAAAAATTATTTAACTAAAAACCAAAAATAAAAGCAATGGAAAATATACAGTGAGTCACAGTGGATAAAGAACAGATGCACGTCTGGAAAAAGGATAAGTAAATTGTCACCTGATTAGTGGGTGCCAGTTACCTTGGAATATTTTAGTTGTCTATTGTTTCTTCATTTTTTTACTTGGCGTGCTCTGGCACTGTAAGAATTAAATATTACTTGGGGTACAAATTGCATAAACTTGGTTTTAATTTCAGAGTTTCCATATACTTGCTCTGAGATGCCTGGCTGTGTAAACTAGGACACTTCATTTTGAATATTGTTAGTATTCTTTCCAGTATAAACCTTTGTGACACTGTAAGTAGTTTCCTTTTAATAAAATTCACAAACTGTTACAAACTATAGAAAAATTTAAAGTATAATGTGACAATCTTGTACCCATCATTGAATCCTATCAAACCTTAACATGTTGCCATATATACCTTTTTCATTTCCTGACATTTGATACTTAATCATTTTCTTGCATGTTTTATGCTACTATTGCGTATCCCTATACTTATAACCAATGTGTATAGTTTGCAATGCTTTTAACTTTATAACATTATATCATAATATATATACTCAATTGCCACTTGCATTTATCACTCAGTATCCTTGAGACTTATCCATGCTCACGTATATAGCTCTTCATTTTAATTACGATACAATAATCCATTGTATGAATAGGTCACGATTTTCTTATCCTTTTTCCTGATGACTAGTTTTTACAATTACAAAGAATGTTGGAATTAACGTACTGGCATAAGTCTCCTTCTGTTATGTGCATCTTTAATTTGCCTTGGTATTATCAAATTGCTTCTAAAGATTGGAACATTATTGTTCTAACTGTTTATTCCTAGGTTTATTTATTTTATAATTACCTAGTAGCTTTAGCAACTATTAAGACTCCTATATTTACATATCTTTGCTCATTTGAGACACATTGTATGCTGTCTTTCACAATGCACTGTACTAAATATAAAAATCAAAAAGACATGGCAACCTGCTCTCAAGGTTATCTATACTTTAGAGAAGCCATGTGCATGTATAATTATTATCATATACTATAGAGAGAAGATCTACTCAGTTTGTTGGGCTATACTAATTTACTTGTATCACCTTTCTTAAGATTAGTGGGTGCCAGTTAACCATGAAATATTTTAGTTGTCTATTCTTTCTTCATTTTTTTTACTTAGTGTGCTCTGGCACTCTAAGAATTAAATATTACTTGAGATACAGATATATTTTAGTTTTTATAAGTTTGCTTTGGTGAAGGTCTCAGTACTTTGGTTTTATTATTGATCTGCAAAGAATATTGTAACTTTTGAAATGAAAGAAAAAAGATACTTTGTTGCTGAGTTTAATACAGATGTTTGCTCATCACATTTAGCAGTGCTGACACTGGAGCCCTAAGAATGGCTCTGCTGTGGATCGTGGAAGGACATTCAGTCATTGGGTAAACAAGACAACAGGTCTTGGTTTCTAGCTTGTTTTATCAATTCAATTCACAAGACACAAGTTTCACCCAGTAAATTTACTTAGATTTAAGAAAAGATGTAGGCCAGGCGCAGTGGCTCATGCCTGTAATCCTAGCACTTTGGGAGCCCGAGGTGGGCAGATCATCTGAAGTCAGGAGTTTGAGACCATCCTGACCAATATGGTGAAACCCTGTCTCTACTAAAAATACAAAAATTAACTGGGCATGGCGGCGGGCACCTGTAATCCCAGCTATTCGGGAGGCTGAGGCAGGAGAATTGCTTGAACCCAGGAGCAGAGGTTGCAATGAGCCAAGATCGTGCTACTGCACTCCAGCCTGGGCAGCAGAGTGAGACTCCATCTCAAAAAAAAAAAAAAAAAAAAAAAAAAGAAAAGAATGTAAAGAGGGAATACTGGAATACTGCTGCATTCAAAACCAGGAGCATCATAGTGGCCTTAGTCACCCAAACACTGGTATCCCCTTATAGTCTGAGGTATTTGTTTCGATTCCAAGGGATAGGAACTGACCCTAGATTGGGTTGTATCAGCCCAAGGAAGCTGCAATGTCTATGCTGCTTCATGTTAAAGTCCTTGAGAATTTCTCAGCATGTGGAGGGGGAATATGTTCAGTTCTCATTCCTAAATGTTGCTGCAGGCATAAGTGATCAGATATTCAGACAACTAAATACAAGATGCTCAGGGACAGCCTTGGAAATGTAGTCAGTATACGACAACCCTAATAAGACTCTCATTTATCTCTAAAGATTATATTTTCTCACTTGATATTGCAAAAAGTGCAACTGGGTGTCAGATTTTCCTCAAGCATTCCCAGAAGCTGAAGAGAGTATATCCCAGTTGCTAACTCTTATCTGTTATGTTGTCTTAGTTTACTCAGCCTCACCAATTCAAGTAGACAGTGAGAGAGGTCATACAGTTCTGAGATGGTGCTTTCTGCCTCCCTAACAGGGAAGACTTTGTATGTAATATTGGGCATTGCAAGGTGGCAATATAATCCAGTGGTTTGAGAGTGTGAGTGGGCTTTGGAGTCAGACAAGGCCACGTTCAAGTCTTAGCTGTACCACTTTCTAGCTATGTGTTGCTGTGGTGGGCAAAATAATGCCTCCTCTCCATATATAAATCCCTGAAGCCTGTTAATATATTAGGTTAAAAAAGAAAAGGAGAATTAAAGTTGCAGATGGAATTAAGTTTGCTAATCAGCTGACCCTGAGATAGTTACATTATCTTGTATTTCTGAGTGAGATCAATGTAATCACAGGAGTCCTTACAAGAGGAAAGCAAGAAACAGAGAACCAGGCAGATAGCAGCATGAGAAGGATGTGGCTTAACGTTGCTGACTCTGAAAAAGCAGACATTAGGTCACAAGACAAGGAATGCAGGAAACCTTAGAAGCTGGAGAAATCGAAAAGAAAACAAAACAGATCATTCCCAGAAGTCCCTCAAAAGAAAACAGCACTGCCACTACCTTGACTTTAGCCTAGTGAAACTGATTTTGGACTTCAGACCTCCAAAAGTGGAAGAGAATAGATTCATGTTGCTTTAAGGCACTGTTTTGGTAATTTGTTATAGCAGCAATAGGAAACCAAAATAGTGATCTTTATGTCTTGATGCTTGTTTCCTCATTTTGTAAAATAAGGATTCTATTATAACAGCACTTTCCTCCTATGGAGATTGTTTTAAGATGTCCATTTTTATGCAGAGCACTCGGCTTTCTCTTGGTAAGACTCAATCTTTGGACAAGACATCTAGATATTTGAACAGGAAGTCAGGAAACTTGGATTATGGTTTCAGACAAAATGAGGACAATAGTAACTTCCTGCCTTTCTTACAAAGTTGATGTGAAGTTAAAATTATGTTTTAACTTTTACATTTTAACTAAAGTATTATATATGTAATTTCTTGTTATAATTTAGCTTACACATTCCAAATGGACTTATTAGATAATATGTGAGAGACATAAAAATTCAACACTTGAATCATCAGCTGATTGTAGAAAATAGTATCGGGGTAATAGATAATATTAATTCCAATGTTTGGTACTGAGTAGTAAGTTCTTTCTTTTAAGATACTCTATTTTTATAACATTTATATTTCCTACTTATGTGGTAATAATTATGGTTCTTTATTTCAAACGACAGGGATGTGTGTTATCTTTTAATTGCAACCTTTGCTTATAATGTCTAAATGTAAGGACAATAATATTTATTTAATTGAACTAAAGATAAAGTGGAAGAATCACATGTTTGGCCAGAGTATAATTATCATAGCTCCTCTAAAACACATTTTGAATGTTTTAAATGGTGTATTAATTTTTAGTAAGTGGGATGGCAAAGTTCTTTTTGTTCCGTGTGCTAATGATTAAACATTTCAAATATTTATCATTAATTTTGATTATTCATTTCAATAGATAAATTCAGGCAGATAAAATTAAGACTTATGTGTGTCACTGTTTGAAGTATTCCTTGACTAACGTCAGTGAGTGTACGTGTATGCAATGACAAGTGAGCATTAGGCTGTTACTATAATTACTTATCACTGTTTTCATTTTCATCAACATATGACAATATGCACTGTTATATTAATAGATATATTGTTTTCATCTTATTTTTCAGTTGACTCTGGCACAGTTAAAGGGAACATTTTGTAGTGACAGATTTGTCAAATTGATGTTTCCTGTGGAAATTTTATTGTTTAAATTCTATACCAGGGCACAGAGGAAACTTAAACAGAATGCTAAAGGAAGGAGTGTGTCCACTTTTTTTCTGGGAATACAATTAGTCTAGGCAATCAAGGTTACATAGGACCAAGCATTTGAGATGTTTCAATTCCCATGGGGAAAGCATCACAAAATATGCTCATCCATTTTACAATGTCAAGAGAAATAGAAAGGTGGACATTGTGGAGTCTTTAATGACTGGGGTTTTTGCAGGACTTTTAATGATTGTTTTAAAGCCATTTATCACTGAGAAGTGAAAACCATTTACAAAATGTAATGGTTAAAATGAATGTGACTCGAATCCATACCTTGACAGTTTACTTTTTGTTATTTCTCCTATTCTTTTAAATGTGAGATATTGCAGCATAGGTGAGGGGGGGAAATCTGGCTATTTGACTACTAATATATGAAAATCCAAAAATTTAGATTGAATAGGTAAATGGGGTAGTTTTTAATGCTGCAAATAGTTGATCTGTTTTTTCCAAGAATGGGGTTCCTGTCAAGCAGGTTGGAATGGGACAGAAAACTTTAAATTTGTGATGTTCGTCAGTTTTGATAATCTTAGGTCAATCAAAAATAAAGCATGCAAAAACCTCCTGAGATTGTACAACAAATGTGTGGAAATTGGGTAGTTTTTTAAGAACTGGATAAGGACTGTGTCTGAATGCAGACCATGCAGAGAGAACAGCATATACATAAGGCATTTTGAAAAATAAAATCAATAAATATTTGAAAATTTATTTGCATTTTAGAACCAGTCAGCATCTTTACATAGCCATCAGGCAATAAAGAAGCTTTGAAAAAGAGGATAAAGCGTATTTATACAGGAAAAAAATCATTCTGTAAGTACATTTAAAGTGGAAATGCTTAGGAAACTTTGTGACTAGAAGATGCTGGGAAGTTCTCATTTGTGCTTCTGCAAAGTTAGCAAACACCAAAAAACTTCACAGATACGTCTTTTCATTTGATGTTCTTGATTTTTCTTTTTGAGTGACAGGGATAAAAAGAAGGTTTTAGAGATTTCTGATTTCATTGTTGGCACTATAAAGGGAGAAGTCTGATTTTTAGATTCCTAGGGTTTTTCTTTTATGGAAAAAATATTTCACAATGTTTATACTTGAAATTCTTATCTTTGTGGATTTCAGAGGATTAGATGCTAGTTGCAGTGGGTTTCGTCTTTGAGGAGTCTCACAGATGTGGATCATCTCTATTCTATTGAATTTTATTCCTGTTGAGCAAGATGATGATGATAATGTTGGTGTCCTTCAACATTGGAAGATTCTCCAGCTATGAAGGAAATGGCAATGACCGAACACATATTGACATTTAGTCACTGTTAAAATATCTCTAAAGGATAGACTCATGGATTCTCTTACCAGATGGCATTTCTAGGGATTCTGTCTCTTCCTTCTGGAGGCTACTCTGTGGCCTCTGGACTCTCTAGCACCCATGCTGACACCTACACCTTCACCTCCGTGTTCTAACGCAGCCCTGAAGTTGGCGCATATCCACAATGAATCAGTCAAAGCTTGGCTTCTCACTGGAGTGGGCTTGGCTATTTTTTCCCAGTTTTATCTTTTGGAACAGCTAGAAAGGAGGACCAGGTTGCTCAGTGGTTCTCAACCTTCACTTCTTTCTGGAGGAGATTTTTAAAATGCGTATGTCTGGACCCCACCATAGAGATTCTGATTTAGTTGATCTGGTCTGGTCTAGGGCTGGGCGTTGGTTCATTAAAAAAAATTCCCCTGATGATTTAATATGTGGCCAAGAAGATTGGGGAGCTAGGTCAGACTGTGGATTCTCAAAGTGTGGCTCCTAGATCAGCAATATCAGCATCACTTGGGAACTTATTAGAAATCCAAATCCTCAGGCCCTAACCAAGACAAACTGAATCAGCAACTTTTTAGGGGTAGAGCCCAGTAATCTGCATTTTAATAAGCCTTCCATATCAATGTTTGAGAACCACTCATTTAGATGAACTTTCTACGATGGGGTAAACTGTTAAGGATGAACTCCATGGATACAACTATATCATATGCACAAGGTGCTCAGCACAGACCCAAGTCTAGAACTAGGTCATATACTAACCACTGGGGAATATGAAGATTTCAGAGGTCCATGCTAGCAATGAGCATCCCAGCCAACAAGTTCTGTTATCAAGAGGTAAGGCCTGTTCATAGCACGTTATGACTAGAGTATGAGCATCGGGGAAATATGTTGGGTTTAATTCTTGGACTTTTCTTTATTAGTTTAGGAAACTAACATCTGTGAGCTTCATTTTTTTTTTATTAAATATATATACTTTTTATTGCATTTTAGGTTTGGGGGTACATGTGAAGAACATGCAAGATTGTTGCATAGGTACACACATGGCAGTGTGATTTGCTGCCTTCCTCCCCATCATCTGTATCTGTTATTTCTCCCCATGCTATCCCTCCCC
>PVKV010026436.1:0-27989 GCA_004027835.1 Alouatta palliata | reverse complement strand
GTCTCTACTAAAAATACAAAAATTAGCTGGGCGTGGTGGCACGTGCCTGTAGTCCCAGCTACTCGGGAGGCTGAGGCAGGAGAATTGCTTGAACCCGGGAGGCAGAGGTTGCGGTGAGCCGAGATCGCGCCATTGCACTCCAGCCTGGGTAACAAGAGGGAAACTCCGTCTCAAAAAAAAAAAAAAAAAAATTGGTATGGTGCTGCACATCTGTAATCTCAGGGGCTTGTGAGGCTGAGGCATGAGAATTGCTTGAACCTGGGAGGCGGAGGTTGCAGTGAGTCAAGATCACACCACTGCACTCCAACCTGGGTACCAGAGCGAGACTCCGTCTCAGAAATAAATAAATAAATAAATCATGGGTTGAAGAGGAAGTCTCACAGGAGATTTTAAAAATATTGAATTGAATGAAAGGGATAATAAATATGACATTAAAAACTGTGACGTTGCTAAAGTTAGAGCAAAATTTATAGCACTAAATGTTTGTTATAAAAGAATAGTTTCGCCTGGCGCCTGGCAACGGAGCAAGACTCTGTCTCACAAAAAAAAACAAGAATAGTTTCAACTCCTAAGCTTCTACCATAAGAAATTAGAAAAAGAAAAGCACAGTAAATCCAAGCAAACAGAAAGAAGGAAATAATAAAAAGTAGAAATCAGTGAAATTGAAAACAGAAAAACAATAGAGAAAATCATTGAAACCAAAGCTGGTCCTTGGAAAGATTGGTAAAACTGCCAAAAAGAGAGAGAATACGATTACTTATATGAGGAATGAAAGAAGGAATACCTACCTACCCTGAGGACACTGAAAGGATGTGTATGCTAAAAACTCCATACACATGAAGTTAACAACTTAGATGAAATGGACCAATTTCTTAGTAAACCACACTACCAAAACTCACCTAAGAAATAGAAATCTGAACAAGTTAATCTGAATAATCCTAAAATTATGAAAGAAACTTTAATTTGTAGTCAAAATTCTTCCCTAATGCTACACAATCTCTTCCAGAAAATAGAACAAGAAATACTCCCCTACTCATGAGATCAGCATTTTTTTGATTCCAAAACCAAATACAGTTCTAAAAAAGAAAATTATAGGCCAATATCCCTTATCAATATATACATAAAAATCTTCAAAACAATTAGAAAATCAGATGTATCTAGTGATATATGTAAAAAAAAAAAATGAGTTTCTCAGAAAATTAAAAATAGAATTCCACTTCTGGGAACATACCCAAAATAATTGAAAACAGGATCTTGAATGGTCAGTTGACTTTTGAAAAAGGTGAAAAACAGTTTAGTGGAGGAATGATGTCCTTTTTAACAAATAATGGTGCCAGTGCAACTGGATATTCATAGGCAGAAGAAATGAGAATTGACTTAAACCTCACACCTTATTAAAAATTTAACTCAAATGAATCATGGATCTAAATGTAAAACGTAAAACTATAAAATGTTTAGAAGAAAATCTTTATGACCTAGGGTTAGGCAAAGAGTTCTTAAACATAACACCCAAATGACAGTACATAAAAGAAAAAATTGATAAATTTTTTCAAAACTTTATTTTGCAAATGATATTAAAAAATACAAGCCACAGCCTGGGAGAAAATATTTGCAAATCCCATAAACACAGATTGTATCTAGACTATGTAAAGAATTCTCTTTATCAATTCAGTTAGAAAATAAGCAAAACAATTGAATAGATCTTTCACCAGAGAGGATATATGGATGGTAAACAAGCAGGTGAAAAGGTGTTCTAAATTGTTAGCCATTAAGGACAGCAAGAAAAAGCCACCATTAGCTATCACTACATACCTATTAGAATGGCTAAATATAAAAACTGCTGAGAATACCGAGCACTGGTGAGGATGCAGTGCAGCACGATTACTTGTACACTCCTGGAGGGAATGTAAGGTGATATTTTACATAACAGTTCATAGCAACTTTATTTGTAAAAGCCCAAAACTGGAAACAACCCAAATTCAATAAGTAAATAGATAAACTAGTCCATCCAATGGACTACTTAGCAATAAAGAGGAACAAACTACTATATTGATATGTATAGTAACCTGGATGGATTACAAGGGTATTACGGCAAGTGAAAAAAGCCAATTTCAAAAGTTTAAATATATAATTCCCTTTATATAACATTAACAAACGTACAGTGAAGGAGAACAGATAAGTGGTTCTCAGTTTAGAGTTAGGAGGAGAATGTAACTATTTAGGGGTTTCTTTGGGATATTGGAACAGTTTTATATTCTGAATGTAGTGGTGGTTATACCAATTTGTAAATGTGATAATATTATCTATATACACTTGTAAAAACTGCTAAAATTCAAATAAGCTCTGTGGTTTAGTTTACAGGGTTTTTTTCTTTTTTTTTTTGAGAACGGAGTCTCATTCTGTCACCCAGGCTGGAGTGCAGTGGCATGATTTCAGCCTCCCAAAGTGCTGGGATTACAGGTGTGAGCCACTGTGTCCAGCCTGGGTTACAGTTTTATACTAATGTCAGTTTCCTAGTTTTGATAATTGTACTATGGTTATGTCAGATATTATTGGAGGAAGCTAGGTGTAGGGTACATGGGAACTGTGTACTATTTTTGCAAGTTCTGTGTAAGTCTAAAATTATTCCAATGTCAAGTTTAAAAAAATAAAGTTGCTGGACATGGTGGCTCACGCCTGTAATCCCAGCAGTTTGGGAGGCTAAGGTGGGCGGATCATGAAGTCAGGAGATGGAGACCATTCTGGCCAACATGGTGAAACCCCGTCTCTACTAAAATACAAAAAACTAGCTGTGCATGGTGGCACGTGCCTGTAGTACCAGCTACTCGGGAGGCAGAGGCAGGGGAATCGCTTGACCCAGGGAGGCGGAGGTTGCAGTGAGCTGAGATTATGCCACTGCACTCCGGCCTGATGACAGAGCGAGACTCCATCTCAAAAAAAAAAAGAAAAGTTAAAATTACAAATATGCAATACAGTCTTGTGTCACTTTATGATGGGGATATGTTCTGAGAAATATGTCCTTAAGTGATTTTGTCATTTGTGAACATCATCAAGTACATATACACAAACCTAAATGGTGTAACCTACTGCATACCTAGGTTACGTGATATAACCTATTGCTCCAAGGCTACAAACCTGTACAGCATGTTACCTAAACTATGATAAATGTTTATATATCTAAACAAAGAAAAGGTATAGTAGAAATATGGTATTATAGTCTTATGGGGGCCAGGTGCAGTGGCTCACGCCTGTAATCCCAGCATTTTGGGAGGCTGAGGCAGGCAGATCCCCTGAGGTTAGGAGTTTGAGACCAGCCTGGCCAACATGGTGAAACCCCGTCTCTACTAAAAATACCAAAAAGAAAAAATTTACCAGGTGTGGTGGCAGATGACTAATCCCAACTACCTGGGAGACTGAGGGAGGAGAATTGCTTAAACCCAGGAGGTGGAGCTTGCAGTCAGCTGAGATCACACCATTGCACTCCAACCTGGGCAACAACAGTGAAACTCCATCTCAAAAAAGCAAATAATCTTATGGGACTGTTGTCACATATGTGATTTGTCATTGAACAGAATGTCATGTGTCACTCAACTATATGTGTACTATTTAAGAAAAATCATGAGTAAAGTTTTTTAAAGATGTAGTTAAGTCCTCAGAAAGGTAAGTGTGTGTATATATACATACATGTGAAGAAGGAAATTTTATTTTTCTCCTTCTTCAGAGGAATATGGATGGATTCTTTCATATTTTTTTTGTTTTAGTGGATATGAGGTCTCACAGTGTTTCCCAAGATGGTCTTAAGCTTCTGAGCTTAAGCAGTCCTGCCACCTCAGCCTTTCAAAGTGCTGGGATTACAGGCATGAGCCACAGTACCCAACCAAGGGTTATTTTTATTCATCATAAAGATAACAAGATTATCAAAAGTGGAACAACCCTACCCCAATACTGGCTTTTCATTTTAGCCATTATATGCCAGAATTGCACCTAGTAATCTAGATACATACATGTGGTTTTATAGCTAAGGTGTGTTAGGTTTTCTTTTCTGTCTCCAGCATAGACATTTTTCAGTCTTCTTGTCTATTACAGCACATGAGACTTCTATGTTTAGCATGCAGTTGATACTGTCTGGTTCCTAAATTAACCAATTTCTTCCCAATACCACTTAAATAATATTTTTTGCCCCAGTCCTTTAGGAAACTTCTGGCTGGGTTTTGTGTGTATCACTCAATTTTAATAAAAATTTCAATCTAAATTTAGAGTACTCCAGCAGTTTAATTTTCTTAAATCTTTGTCCCTTTTTTTTTTTTTTTTTTGAGACAGAGTTTTGCTCTTGTTACCCAGGCTGGAGTGCAATGGCGCCATCTCGGCTCACCGCAACCTCCGCCTCCTGGGTTCAAGCAATTCTCCTGCCTCAGCCTCCCAAGTAGCTGGGACTACAGGCACGTGCCACCATGCCCAGCTAATTTTTGTAACTTTAATAGAGACAGGGTTTCACCATGTTGACCAGGGTGGTCTCGATCTCTTGACCTCGTGATCCACCCGCCTTGGCCTCCCAAAGTGCTGGGATTACAGGCGTGAGCCACCGCGCCCGGCTCTTTGTCCCCTTTTATCTCTCTATTGAATAATTAGAAATTTTATCTCCCAGGCTAGATTATTATAATTCCACACCGGACTTCTTCCCTGGTTAGCTCTTATATGATTTATACGTGTATCTATCCATGTGTGTATCTAATCTCTTAGCAGACACTAATTTTGATTTAAATTTTTTCTGTTTTATGATCTGTTAATGAAGTCATGGCTCATTATAAAAATCAACCTTGCCAACTTATCAGATTTGAAATTTTTTTTTCCACTAATGTAGAAAAAATATATAATTTTAATTTAAATAGTATTGGAAATGAGACTTTTCATCACAAAGGATTACCCTCTTACTTTTCCAGAATATTTTTCTCCTAATAGATTATTTTGTCTTTGCTTAAATTAATCAATGTTTGTCTACCTCCTTTCTGGCCATGTAAATAATTCATACAGTTCACTAATGCAACTTTTAAAATTATTAATACAAGTGTCTGTTTTATGTTACATTCTGCTAGCAAAGCAAGGGGACAGGGCTACTTCAAAACAGGAAACAGGTAATATAAAAATGACAAAAGACTAATTCTCCATTCTCAGAGAGCTTATAATCACTTGCAAGAGAGAGTGCATGAAAAGATAAATAGGCAAACTGTGGTTAGTATTATGAAACAGAAGGGTCCTAAATAGCATGAATTGAAGGGATGAAGAAGTGAAACATTAATTAGAGATCTATTGATGGTTTAGATGAGAAGCAACAGGGATCCTAACAGTGAAAATAAAAAGGGAACTTTAAGCCAAAAATAAAATGAAAGTACATGAATTATGGCTTCATTGTTGATTGGCTATGAATTGAAGGTCAGAGAAGAAGAAAGAGTCAGTGCTATCTCTAAGTAGGATTTTTGAGTCTGTAAACTTGTAAGAATAGCAGTGTCCTTAAAACACAGAAATAGAACAGATTTGCAGAAGAAAAGCTGAACTTGATTTTGAATTTACTAAGCTTTAGATAAGGAAGTAAACCTAGATGAAACAACCCATTAGGCAGAGGAAAGGTAAGTTTGAAGTCAGAAAAGTAGATTAAGTTGTCATCTCTGTAGAAGGGATTCTCACCAGAGAGAGATTTTCTGAAGAAAATCTGAGGACTGACAGAATGGCTTTACTTAGGAACTTCAAGAAGAAAATATAGAAGAAATGGTCATTGACATATTTGTAGCTTGGGATAATCCTCAAACAATGAGATTTCACTGTATTTTTCATTTATTTTTATTTTACTTTTTTTTTTTTGAGACAGAGTCTCGCCCTGTCACCCAGACTGGAGTGCAATGGTGTGATCTCAGCTCACTGTAACCTCCACCTCCCAGATTCAAGCGGTTCTCCTGCCTTAGCCTCCCACGTAGCTGGGATTACAGGTGCCTGCCACCACACCTGGCTAATTTTGTATTTTTAGTAGAGACGAGGTTACACCGTGTTGGTCAATCTGGTCTTGAACTCCTGACCTCAAGTCATCCACCTGCCTTGGCCTCCCAAAGTGGTGGGATTACAGGCGTGAGCCACCTTGCCTGGCTATGTATTTTCTTTTGCTCAGCCTTATGTTAAAAGTTCCAAAGCATTGATTTGCCACGTTCTACCCTGTTTCAGCAAATGGTTTTTTGTATGCCCTTTCTTCATTTCCTATTTCTAAGTTACCGCTGTATCCCTTGTAGGTGATTATGCCAGTCTTATGACAATTAAATTTTAAAAATTTCAGGCTAATTGTGGTGGCTCACACCTGTAATCCCAGAAGTTTGAGACCAGCCTGGGCAACATAGCAAAACAACATTAACTTTTTTTTTTTTTTTTTTAAGCAAGCCATGGTAGCATGCACTTGTTGTAGTCCTAGCTACTTAGGAGTCTGAGACAGGAGAATTACTTAAGGCCAGGAGTCCAGCCTGGGCAACATAGCAGGATCCTATCAGAAAAAGGAAGATAGGGAGGGAGGGAGGGAGGGAAGGAGGTAAATTTTATCTAAATGATCTTAGATACAGACTTCGATAAAACTTATTTATTTATGTTTTCCAAAAGTCTGCATCCTACTTCTGCTTCCTACTTTATCCATTTGTTTTTCGGCTTAAATTACACAAGTGTGGGAAGCTAGATATCCTTTAACTGATAGTACTTTCTTTGGCATATCACTTATTCTGGTTTTTACTCACTTGAAAATTTGTAACCGAGGCAGACTAGTATCTGGTTCCCCACGGGTACCTTCTTCATAGTTCTCTGAGATGATACTGAAATTCCACACGTAAACAGATGATGTATATTTTTTACCTGATAGTTTCATTTGAGGGTTTCTGAAAATCTTGGTTAGATTTCATCTGGTCCTTTATATATAAAACTCTAGAATTTTGGAAAAGTTGCTGTTCTCAGTTTTTTCCCATTTGATATTGAAGCATTTGAACCTCAAACCAGGTAAATTATATTTTTTTTACCTGAAAGTTCTAATGGGTCTCATTAGCCACTAACCCCTTCCATCTTCCTAAATAAAAGCTAGGGAGGAGGAGGCTAGGCACTGTGGCTCACGCCTGTAATCCCAACACTGGGAGGCCAACACAGCCCGATCCCTCGAGTCCAGGAGTTCGAGAACAGCCTGGCCAACATGGAGAAACCCTATCTCTACTAAAATATAAAAATTAGCCGACATGGTGATGTGGACCGATAATCCTAGCTCTCAGAAGGCTGAGGCAGGAGAATCACTTGAACCCAGGAGGCAGAGGTTGCAATTAGCCAAGATCGTGCCACTGCACTCCAGCCTGGGCAACAGAACCAGACTCGCAAAACAAAGCTAGAGAGACAGTAATGCTGTTCTGATAATCCCCAGATTTTTCCAAGTATGTATGTTCCCAGAGATATTGTCCAGATTTCAAATGTAAACATTTATATACCTGATTTAGAAAGAAACATAAATTTTCCTTTTCATTAAGACCTACCTCCACAAACAGATCTTGATGGGGAAGGGGAGGAAAAAGACCTACCACCTCTACTTTGTTAGGGAAAAAAAACAACCTGATCATTTAAATATGCTATATTTAAAGCATTTAAATCACTTTCAGACTTACCACTGGGACGGTTATATTAAAAATTGAGGCCAGGTATGGAATCACACCTGTAATTCCAGCATTTTGGGAGGCTGTGGTAGGTGAATCACTTGAGCTCATGAGTTCAAGACCTGCCTAGACAACATGACAAAACCCCATCTCTACAAAAAGTACAAAATGGCCAGGTGGCTCACGCCTGTAATCCCAACATTTTGGGAGGCCAAGGCAGGCGAGTCACCCAAGCTCATGAGTTCAAGACCCACCTGTGCATCTTGGCAAAACCCCATCTCTACAAAATATGCAAAAATTAGCCAGATACAGTGGTGCGCACCTATAATCCCAGCTACTCAGAAGGCTGAGGTAGGATAGCTTTAGCCTAGGAAGTAGAGGTTGCAGTGAGCCAAGATCACACCACTGCACTTCAGCCTGTATAATAAAGTCAGACCTTGTCTCATTAAAAAAAAAAAAAAAAAAAATTAACACTGAAGAATTTGGATGTTTTTCACATCTCTCTCAATAGCTCTAGTATCTGACAGGAAGCTTCAAGTAATGGTAATATTCAAGAAGACAATGATTATTTTGTAAGCATTTCTTTTAATTAATGTTCTGTTTGCTGTCACTTGATTTGGAGATTAGCAGATAGGAGAAACTGGTAATTTAGAGAAGCATCACAAAGAGTGCTCTCAGAACTTTTGTAACTTTTACCTAATTTTTTATCTTAAAAGTTTCCTTATGATAGAAGTTTTGGGGTTTGTAGCTTATTTAATCTACTTGTTTCTCTCCACAGCAAGACAGATCGGCTTGCCAAAGGATCAGAATGTTACCAAAAGAGCCTTAGTTTAAATCCTTTCCTCTGGTCTCCCTTTGAATCATTATGTGAAATAGGTAAGTGGATATGGTTGAGAGGTGAGTGGGTTCCCATCTCCTCTTCTCTTTTTTCTGCTACTTAATTTTTGGAGAGCAATACAAATCATCTATCTCCAAGAAAAATATTTTACAAAACTAAGGATTGTTAAAATTGAGAATAAGAAATCAGCCAAAATCATATGTTTCAAGAATCATATAACTGAAAATTACATAATGAAAATTACTCTACCACAAAAATTAAATCCAGTATTTTCTTCTGTTTAGCCAATCTGCTTTTAGTGTCTGGTGTCTAGAATGGGTTATATTGTGTGTTTAACACTAGCCAAAATTGCTTTTTGAAAAAGAAAATTAATTGAATTTCTAATGCAATTAATAGAATGCCTGGAGCAGAAACTTATAAAACCTGGACAGTATAGGGATGGAATTTCTCAGTATATTTGGCCTAGGATGCATAAAGGACCATTTTTCAACATTGTTGCATCTATATACATAGAAGTGCTTCAACCTTTACTGTAAAACATAATGGGTTTTAACTCTTCAACCTCATCTCCTACTTTGAGAAAAATGACATTAGTTATTTTCAGCTTTAAAACAAACAGAAATCTGCATTTTTCTGTGGTTTGTTATATTTAAAATTAGTGTTCTTGTAGTTTATTTTCTAAATTTACAGCTTTATCCTACTGGTAAACTTTTATGATATACTCATAGATGGGCTTTTAGCAAGTAAATTTGATTAACAGAAGTGGGCAGGAGAATTAAAAATTTTGGATAAGGCCTATTTCCTGTTTCCACTGATTTATGCATACTTGAAAAAAATTTATTCCTCATTTCCTCAGACAAACTTTTTTTTTTTTTTTTGGTCTTCACAGGTGAAAAGCCAGATCCTGACCAAACATTTAAACTAACATCTTTACAGAACTTTAGCAACTGTCTGCCTAACTCTTGCACAACACTAGTATCTAATCATAGTTTATCTCACAGACAGCCTGAGACAGTTCTTACGGAAACACCCCAGGACACAATTGTAAGTGTCTTACATTCTAGTGTTCAAAATATTATGAAAACTTCAAAGAATGAGCTGAACTAAATAATATATTGTAAATGACATGGTAGAAATTTTCTGTTTTAGGAATTAAACAGATTGAATTTAGAATCTTCCAATTCAAAGTACTCCTTGAATACAGATTCATCAGTGTCTTATATTGATTCCGCTGTAATTTCACCTGATACTGTGCCACTGGGAACGGGAACTTCCATATTATCTAAACAGGTTCAAAATAAAGCAAAAACTGGTCGAAGTTTATTAGGAGGACCAGCAGCTCTTAGCCCATTAACCCCAAGGTAAGTCAAACAAAAGATAATTTCAAATATGCTATAATACTGAATGATCTTTTAGTAACTCGTATTTTTAGAGATACAGATTACTACAACAGCAACTTCTAAATCACTATGGAAACAAGGGCGTTCTGTTTTCAGGAAATTAAGTAAAAAACAGCACATCACAAAAATTTTGATATTGCTGGGTGTGCTGGCTCACTAGCGCCTGTAATCCCAGCACTTTGGGAGGCTGAGGCAGGCAGATCACCTGAGATCAGGAGTTTGAGACCAACCTGGTGAAACCCGGTCTCCACTAAAAATACAAAAATTAGCCGGGCGTAGTGGTGGGTGCCTGTAATACCAGCGACTCGGGAGGCTGAGGCAGGAGAATTGCTTGAACCTGGAGGTGGAGTTTGCAGTGAGCTGAGATCGTGCCACTGCACTCCAGCCTGGGCGATAGCGAGACTCCAGCTCAAAAAAAAAAATTGATATTAAATATTGGAGAAAAAATTAAAACTCTTAAATTTTCTTTAATTAGATAGTAGACATGTTAAAAGATACTGTCTTTATGGCTGTGCATTAGTGGATAGCAGTGAGCCTCATGAAATGTTATAATCAGGGCGCCATTGATTACTGTTAAAGTGCTCTTTTCCAAAGCATGGAGAAAATTTGACACCTACCGTTTTTTGTTTGAGATAGGATCTCACTCTGTCACCCAGGTTAGCCTGCAGTAGCACAGTCATAGCTTTCTGCAGCCTCAAATTCTTGAGCTCAAGTGATCCTCCTGCCTCAGACTCCTGAGTAGCTGGGCCACAGGCACATGCCACCACACCTGGCTAATTTTTTAATTTTTGGTAGAAATGGGGTCTTCCTATGTTGCTCAAGCTGATCTGGAACTCCTGGCCTCTAGTGATTCTCCCACTGTGGCCTCCCAAAGTGCTAGGATTACAGTGAGCCACTGAGCCTAGCTGTCACACCTATTAATATGAAATATTTTATCAAAATTAGTACAAGTATATATATATATATAAACAGGAACTCAACCCAGAGGATACATATCCAAAAGTGTCAAAATAAAAAATTACGTGCTAGAATGGGTTGAGCATGGTGGCTTATGCCTGTAATCCCAGCACTTCGGGAGGTTGAGGTAAGCAGATCACTTGAGGCCAGGAGCTCAAGACCAGCCTGGCCAACATGATAAAACCCTATCTCTACTAAAATTACAAAAATTAGCCAGGCATGGTGACATATACCTGTAATCCCATCTACTTGGGAGGATGAGGCACAAGAATCGCTTGAACCCAGCAGGTGGAGGTTGCAGTGAGCCAAGATCATTCCACTGTACTCTAGCCTGGGCAACAGAGTGAGACTCTGTCTCAAAAAAAAAAAAAAAAAACATTATATGCCAGAACAAATTCTATGAATGGGGTCCTGAGGACCAGGGAACTACTAAAATAGCATGCCCATGAGATTACAACTCTGGAGAGTTACAGTTATCTAATGGTCTCTAAAGACATTTTCTCCATAGTTGTGTCCCAATCCCATAAATTCCAAGAATTTGAAGTAATTTGATCATTTGGATCTTAGATTTATAAAGCCACTCTTCTTTTTTTCTAATAAATCTGCTGAGATCAGTAGTTGTTGCTCAGTTTAGTTCCTTGTTTGATATCTTTTTTTAATTTATTTTTAATCTGCCCCTCAGATGCTCACTGTCCCTAAGACTGATTTGCCATTCTCTTCCTTTTAGACCTTCTAATTTAAGTATACTGCTGCTTTGTATATGCCTTGATGACTTTTTGACACCTTGATTTCAACCTCTTCTCAGTTTTGGGATTTTGCCATTAGAAACCCCAAGTCCTGGAGATGGATCCTATTTACAAAACTACACTAATACACCTTCTGTAATTGACGTGCCATCCACCGGAGCCCCTTCAAAAAAGGTATTTTCCACGTAAAATGCAGTTTGGGTATTGATTAAAGCAACTTGTTCATTTCAGTCTTTTAAAGGTAATTTCAGGGAGAATCTAATGTTATATAATTGCTTTTGCCTTAGATTTGTTGATCTAAATATAAAAGAATGTCATTATTGTTGTAGCCTCTTGGTTATCATAAGAGACAGACTTCACGTGTATCTCACACATTTAGTTTGTTTCAGCATATAATCGCTTCTTGGCCTTTTGGCTAAGATCAAGTGTTTCAGCATATAGTTAAATAAGCGTATTCATATTTTTACTTTTATTTTCCCTTTTTTTTTGAAGACAGAGTCTTGCTCTGTCACCTAGGCTGGAGTACAGTGGCACTATCTCGGCTCGCTGCAATCGCTGCCTCCCAGGTTCAAGCGATTCTTCTGCCTCAGCCTCCTGAGTACCTGGGACTATAGGCACGTGCCACCACACCCGGCTAATTTTTTTTTTTTATTTTTAGTAGAGACAGGGTTTCATTGTGTTAGCCAGGATGGTCTTGATCTCCTGACCTTATGATCCGCCTGCCTCGGCCTCCCAAAGTGCTGGGATTGCAGGCATGAGCCACCGCACCCAGCCTTAATTTCCTTTAAATAAAAAAATTAAGGTTGTTTATATTACTCGAATATAAATAACATAAATTATGTCTGCCTTAGTTTTTATTTGTCCCCACCACTGTGTATATATGTTTTTCTAATAACACTGATTATATGAAAAAACATTGCTCAGGTAAAGCCAGATATCTCTGATAAGAAGAATTTTATGGGCCGGGCATGATGGCTCAAGCCTGTAATCCCAGCACTTTGGGAGGCCGAGGTGGGTGGATCACGAGATCAAGAGATTGAGACCATCCTGGCCAACATGGTGAAAACCCCGTCTCTACTAAAAATACAAAAATTAGCTGGGTGTGGTGGCAAGTCCCATCTACTCGGGAGGCTGAGGCAGGAGATTTGCTTGAACTCGGGAGGTGGAGGTTGCAGTGAGCTGAGATTGTGCCACTGCACTCCAGCCTGACACTTGGCAACAGAGTGAGACTCTGTCTCAAAAAAAAAAAAAGACTTTTATGGTGGATCATGGATGTATAGTTTTAAAATGAAAAGTGTTTGGTAGTATGCTTAGAGTAAATATTGTAGCATGTTTCATGAGGCTTTTTTTTTTTTTTTTTTTTTTTGAGACAGGGTCTCGCCCTGCTGCCCAGGCTGTAGTGCAGTGGTGCAACCATGACTCGCTGTAGCCTCAACCTCCCAGACTCAAGTGATCCTTCTACCTTAGCCTCTCAAGTAGCTAGGACTATAGGTGTGCACCACCACATCTAGCTAATTTTTTAAATTTTTATTTTAATAGAGACAGGATCTCACTGTGTTGCCAGGGATGGTCTCAAACTCCTGGGCTCAAGCAGTCCTCCTGCCTTGGCCTCTCAAAGTGCTAGGACTATAAACATGAGTCACTGCCCACCTGAGGCTCTTGTTTTATAATGTTCCTTTATATAGGTGTATGGCAAAAGAGGCCAAAGTACCATTTTTTAAAAGATTATCTGTGACACAAGGTATCTTCTGTGAGAATTAAATTAGGTTCTATATTTAAAATACCTATTGCCATGCTTAATAGATATTCAAGAAATTGAAGCTAAACAAGTCATACTTGTTATGTGAATAACAGTTATAGCCTAATAGAAACATGTTTCTTCTTATAGTTGTTTTTTACTATTTTACTCGTGAACATCCTTAGAATCTGCAAAAGGTTTTTCTTTTTCTTTTTCTTTTTTTTTTTTTTTTGAGATGGAGTTTTTTTTGCTCTTGTCGCCCAGGCTGGAGTGCAATGGCGCAATCTTGGCTCTCTGCAACCTTCATCTCCTGGGTTTAAGAGATTCTCCTGTCTCAGCCTACCAAGTAGCTGGGATTACAGGTGCCCCCACGACACCCAGCTAATTTTTTTTTTTTTTTTTTTGGGTTTTTTTTTTAGTAGAGATGGGGTTTCACCATGTTAGGCTGGTCTTGAACTCCTGACCTCAGGTAATACACCCACCTTGGCCTCCCAAAGTGCTGAGATTACAGGCATGAACCACCGCGCCTGGCAAAAAGATTTTTCTATAAAAGCTCCTTAGTGAGTGATAATAAGAACTCCAAGAATACTTAAAAAAGACTGCAAAGGGCCGGGTGCGTGGCTCACGCCTGTAATCCTAGCTCTTTGGGAGGCCGAGGTGGGTGGATCACCTGAGGTCAGGAGTTCAAGACCAGCTTGGCCATTATGGTGAAACCCCATCTTTATTTAAAAAAAAAAAAAAGGACTGCAAAGTAGTTTGTGTATGGATCGTTTTAAACATTACTGTTATGAAGAAGGCGAAGCAAAATGGTAGTTAGCATGCCGTGTGAAGTAGGCCAAAACTAGAAGAGCCGTAATAACCAAAGCAAGTTAAGGCAATGGGTAGGCACATGATTTTAGTGCCCAAATAATAAGATTGCTATTGCATCCTCTTCCGCTTCTGTTCTCTGTTCTCTTCTTACCCTATTTCAAGACATTCCCAGAAAAGCCATGCATGTAGGTCTGTGTACAGTGTCAACTGAAAATATCAAACCAGGTAGTGAGTGCAGTGTACATAGTTCTTTGATAAATAAGGAAGGGCTAGAATTGACTTAAGTTTTGTTCCTTGGATGAATGTAGTGATCCCAGTTTGGAAACGGAAAGGCTTATGATGTTTTATTTTGAAATGGTGGTAGGTTAAGTGAAAATATTCAGTAGAAAGTTAGTCATAGGGGAAAAAATGTGACCTGCTGATAGAAATAATAATTAAAGCTATTAAAATGACCAGGCTCTTTTAGGGAAAGAAAGAGTAGCTAAGGAGAACAGAGCAAACCTGATTCAAAAACAGTAGAAGGATGAAGGACCAGCAAATGTAGTGGCAGGACAAATAATGTAATGTTTTGGAAGTAACACAAAGTTTCAAAAAGTAGGGCATGATCAGTGATGTTGAATGCAGGAAAGGCTAAAGTAAGGTTTTTATATCTGATAAGACAGTGATGTTAGTGATTATTTATAATATGCAGTGTGAGGATTATGTACAGGATATCAGGGTAACAGTAAATTTTGAAGAAAATTATCTGGTAGCCAAATGGGAAAAACAGTCCACTGGTAAAATAATCATGGATCATTTAAATAAGCTAGATGGTGGAAATGAATAGAAATAAGGGAATAAATTAGAGAAGACTGAAGAGCTAAGCAAAGATTTTTTTTTCTCCAAGGGAACAGAGACCAATTAATGAAAGAAAGTAATCGGATGGTTGTTTTTTTTTTTTCTTAATCTACTCCTCTGCACTCCTCTAGAACTGTTACCAAGTGCCAAAGGAATATAAAATCTTATTATTTTTTTTCTATGTATAGTAAGATAAGTTATAAATCTTGAGAATTGTACTGTCTTAAAATTTTTTAGTGCTTAACCCCAAATGGAGAAGGTATGTAATAAATGGAGGATGATCACAATGAGATGAAAAGAGTAACTTATGGGAATTTTTAGCGTTTGAAACTAAAAGTGAAGGATGGAAAGATATTATAGAGGTAAAAATACTCTGAGGTTAAAACAGGGAAATAGACTAATGTTTATACTAATGTAACAATAATTAATTAGCAATAATGACATAGTTTGTTTAAGGTGACAGTATTATTATGGCTGCTTGTATTGGGAAAATGTAGATAGGAGTGTAGTGGTGTCTTTTATCATTTACAGTGCAGTCTATAATTCACAGACCTTAGACTTTTCATGTTTTACAGTCTGTTGCCAGAATCGGCCAAACTGGAACAAAGTCTGTCTTCTCCCAGAGTGGAAATAGCCGAGAGGTAACTCCAATTCTTGCACAAACACAAAGTTCTGGTCCACAAACAAGGTATTTATCATGGTAATTGTTCAACTTTTCTTGCCATAAAACTTGATTCTTTGTATTTCTTCAATTTAGGCAGATAATGACTCTTATGGATTCTAAAATAACTACTGTAAATTTTGAATATGTAAAATTTGAAACCTCTAACTTGCAATACTAGTGTAATTTTGAGTTGAGTTTTGTAATGCACAGAAAACAATAGTTAAGTAGTGTTTTAGTTTGCTCTAATTGCCTCATGGATTTGTAATTTTCTTCTTAGGCACATGGACCTTCTCTGTAGTTTAGGTACAGATAGGTTTCATACTCCCCTTCTCCCCTTATGCATGTCTATAAACAGATCATAAAATTAACAGACGAATAAACCTTCAAATAATGAATCTATTTCCACACAGAAATGGTGTTAGATAGGATTTTCTTTTCCTATTCATGGACTCAATAGATTATAGCTAACATTTTAAAAGAAATATACAGTTTTCTTTCTCCTTTCTGAAATTGTGAACATGTACCTAAATTTTAAAACAGACACAGGTGTGCATATACCTTAACTGTCTAAAGACCTCTGTGTTCCTGTAATGCTTCCAGAATGGTAAGTCTCATCCTCTTGAGTGCCAGCTTGCAGTGATTGCCTGAGGCTCTGTTGTGAAAAGGATCTTGAGGCCTCCTGCAAAGCAACATTATATGTAAACATGATTTGTACATTTCACTTAGAGTCAGACAAATATACTAACGCTAATAAACATCAGCTCTTAATAATTTTGTGTTCTTTGTATTGTTGATTCCATTTTATCTCCTTAATTGCCTGTATTGGTTTTCTAGGGCTGCCATAACAAAGTACCGTAACTTGGTGGTTTGAAACAACAGATATTTATTCTCTTACAGTTGTAAAGCCTTAAGTCCAAAATTAAGGTATTGGCAGAGTTGTACTCTTTCCAAAATCTCTAGGGCAGGATTTTTTCCTTGCCTTCTCCAGCTTCTGATAATCCCAGGTGTTCCTTAGCATGTGATATTATAACTCAGTATCTACTTCTGTCTTCAAATGGTCATCTTCCATGTGTGTTTCTATTTCTAAATTTCCCTCTTCTTGTAAAGACACCAGTTATATTGGATTAGGGTCAACCTAGGTGACCTCAGCTTAACTCACTGACATCTGCAAAAACCAAATTTCCAAATAAAATTGCATTAACTTGTACTGGGGCTTAGGGCTTCAATGTATCTTTTGGGAAGGTGCAATTTAGTATTGCCTTATTAGCAATTGCTCTTTATTTTGTCTTTTTAGAGGTTGTTTGGAGTTTGTAGTATACATTTTAACTTATCAAGGTTTGCCTTCAAGTAATAGACCATATCATGTATAGTACAATATACAGTCATGCTCCTCTCTTAGTCTTTATGGAAGGAATGATTGTAATATATTTAATTTCTGTGTATGTTATAAACCTCACAGTGCATTGTTGAGGGTTCTGCCTTTAAACGGTCAGTTTTATAGAGTCTTTTTTTTTTTTAAATGGCATCTCACCCTGTCATCCAGGCTGGAGTGCAGTAGCACAATCTTGGCTCACTGCAAACTCCACCTCCTTGGTTCAAGCAACTCTCCTGCCTCAGCCTCCTATGTAGCTGGGATTACAGGTGTGTGCCACCACACCCAGCTAATTTTTGTATTTTTGGTAGAGATAAGGTTTCACCATGTTGGCCAGGCTGATCTCAAACTCCTGACCTCAAGTGATCCATCCACCTCGACTTCCTGAAGTGCTAGGATTACAGACGTGAGCCACCACACCTGGCAATTTTCAGATTTTCAATGCCTTCACCTTGAAGGACTTCCTTTTAACATTTCTTACAGTACGGGTCTGCTGGTAATGAATTTTTTCAGCTTTTGTGTATCAGAAAAAAATTCTCATTTCATCTTTATTTTTGAACAATATTTTTACTAGGTAAGAATTTCGTTCTTTTTTTTTTTTTTTGAGGAGTCTTGCTTGTCGCCCAGGCTGGAGTATAATGAGGCGATCTCAGCTCACCACAACCTCCGATTCCCGAGTTCAAGTGATTCTCCTGCCTCAGCATCCCGAGTAGCTGGGATTACAGCTGCATGCCACCTTGACCAGCTAATTTTTGTGGGGTTTCACCATGTTGGCCAGGCTGGTCTTGAACTCCTGACCTCAGGTGATCTACCCACCTCAACTTCCCAAATTTCGGAGATTACAGGCATGAACCACCATACCCAGCCAATAATTTCTAATTCACAGTTTTTTTAGGGATGATGCTTTACTGGATTTTTGGCTTACATTGTTTCTGAGAAGAAATCTACTGTCAGTCTGATTTTTGTATGTAGTAAATATGTCTTTTCTCTGTTTCAAGATTTTTTTTATCACTAATTTTTTTTTAATGACTTCATGTGGAACTGTATCACTCATTTTAAGCAATTCAATTATGATGTACTCTACTGTAGTTTTCTTTCCTTTTCTTTTTTTGAGATGGAGTTTCACTGCGGTTGCCCAGGCTGGAGTCTAATGGCGCCATCTCAGCTCACCACAACCTCTGCCTCCCGGGTTCAAGCAATTCTCCTGCCTTAGCTTCCTGAGTAGCTGGGATTACAGGCATGTGCCACCACACCCAGCTAATTTCGTATTTTTAGTAGAGATGGGGTTTGTCCATGTTGGTCAGGCTGGTCTTCAATTCCTGACCTCAGGTGATCCCTCAGCCTCCCAAAGTGCTGGGATTACAGGCATAAGCCACTGCGCCCAGCTCTAGTGTAGTTTTCTTATTTCTCAGCCTTTGGATTCATTGAGGTTCTTAGATCTGTGGGTTTATAGTTTTTTCATAATGGTTGGCTAAATTGGGGGCATTACTTCTTCAAATAAGTCCATATATTATTCTCCCTCTGGGACTCCAAGTACTTGTATATTAGATTGCTTGAGGTCCCACAGCTCACTAATACTCTCTTCATTTTTGTTTCCAGTCTGTTTCATTTTGGATAGTGTTTATTGTTATGTCTTCAAATTAATCTTCTTCAGCAGTATGAAATATGTTATTAAACACATTCAATGTTGTTGGGGTTTTTTTATTGCAGACATCATTCACCTCTAGAAGATTGATTTGGTTTTCTTCTTTTTTTTTTTTTTTGAGGCAGGGTCACCCTGGCTGAGTCACCCAGGTTGGAGTGCAGTGGCACTACTATGGCTCACTGTAGCCTCAAACTCCTTGGCTCAAGCGACTCTCTTGCCATAGCCTCCTGAGTAGCTGGAATTACAGGCACATGCTACCACATCTGGCTAATTATTTTTATTTTTTATAGAGACAAGGTCTTGCTATGTTGTCCAGGCTGCTCTTGACCTCCTGGCCTTAAACAGTCCTTACTCGGCCTCCCAAAGTACTAGGCTGACAGGCATGAGCCACCTCATCTGGCCTCTTGTATGTTTTTGAACATACAGAATATATTTGTATTTTTTAAAAATGTTTTTGTCTACTAAATCTGATATTTTGTTATTGTGTTTCCTATCAATTGTTTTTCATCTTATTATATTTTCCTTCTACTTTGTATGCCTTGTATTTTTTAATTGGATGTCAGTTATTATAAATTTTACTTTTTTTCTTTGAGACAGGGTCTTTTACTCTGTTGCCCAGGCTAGAGTACAGTGGTGTGTTGATAGCTCAGTGCAGCCTAAAACTCCTGGGCTCAAGAGATCCTCCTGTTTCAGCCTCCTGGGTAGCTGGGACTACAAGCACTTTCCACATATGGCTGATTTTTTTTCAGTTTTGCAGAGGTGGGGTCTTGCTGTGTTGCTCAGGCTGTTCTCAAACTCCTGGCCTCAAGCAATCCTCCTGCTTCAGCCACCTGAGTTGTTGGGATTATAGGAGTAAGCCACCATGCCTGGCTATAAATTGTACATTGTTGATTACTAGATACTTTTGCATTCTTTTAGGTATTTTAAAGTTTTATTCTGAGATTCAATAAAGTTGCTTGGAAACAGCTGGATCCCTTCAGGTCTTGCCTTTTAAATTTTGTCCAGACAAGGCTGGGCACAGTGGCTCACACCTGTAATCCCAGCACTTTGGGAGGCCGAGGTGATGGATCATCCAAGGTCAGGAGTTCGAGACCAGCCTCACCAGCATGGTGAAACTCTGTCTCTAGTGAAAATTCAAAAATTAGTTGGATGTAGTGGCATATCAAGGAGAATCGCTTGAACCTGGGAGGTGGAGGTTGCAGTGAGCTGAGATCGTACCATTGCCCTCCAGCCTGGGCAACAGAGCAAAACTCCATCTCAAAAAAAACAGAAATTTTGCCCAGACAAAAGTAGCCTTAGTCTGGGCTAATCTTGTCCCACCATTGAGGAAGTACCCATTGAGTATTCTTCTCAAAAACCAGCTTAGCATGAGGTTTTTTCACTCTCTCTTGAAAGTATGAGCTATTCCCAGCTTGGAGTGAGATCTGGTAATTATTCTGCCTGCTTCTAATCAATAAGACGTTCCCCAGCTTTGGGTAGTTTCTTCACTGTAGTACTATAGTGTAATTCTGATGCTAACTACCCAGACTTAGCACAGACCCCACAGGTTAAGATCACAGTTCACAACAAGAACTGTCTGAACTGCCCTCAGTTCAGATACCAGTTTCAGGTTCTGGGTTCCCCAGGCCACCCACATTTCTGACCAACTGGCTACAAATTTAAGGATTCCCACCACCCCCTTACATTCAGTAATTTGCTGGAGCACGTCACAGAGTACAGGAAAGTGCTATACTTATGATTATAGTTTTATTGTAGAGGATACAATTAGGAGATCCCTAGGATTAGATCTGGGAGGGTCCTGATACAGAGCTTTCATGTCTTCTTTGTGGAATCACCCTCCCAGTGCATGAGTATGTTCAAAAACCAGGAATTTTAGCAAAGTTTGGGTATTTAAAATTTTTTATTGGAGTTTTAAAATCATGTAGGCATGATTGATAGAATCATTGGCCGTATGACTGAACTCAGTTTCCTTCCTTGAGGAGCTCAGGCTGATGTTGCTGGCTCAAATTTGGCCTTTTTTTTTTTTTTTGGGGACAGAGTTTCACTCTTGTCACCCAGGCTGGAATGTCACCCAGGCTGGAATGCAATGGCGTGATCTTGGCTCACTGCAACCTCTGCCTCTTGGGTTCAAGCGAATCTCCTGCCTTAGCCTCCCGAGTAGCTAGGATTACAGGTACCCACCACCATCCCCAGCTAATTTTTGTATTTTTAGTAGAGATGGGGTTTCACCATGTTGGCTGGGCTGGTAATCACAGGTGATCCGCCCAACCACAGGTGATCCACCCTCCTCAGCCTCCCAAAGTGTTGGGATTACTTGCATGAACCACTGCACATGGCCACATGGTTGACCTTTACAGCATGGCCAGCCTCCATCCGGAAACTACCTAGGAGTTACTTCATTAGCATAAATTCAGGCTGGGTCCCAGGAGCTCACAATGAATAACAAAGACATAACTGTGACTTGAGGAATTCCAAGGGCTTAGTAGATCTCAGGAGCCTGGGATGAGGACAAGACAAATTCTTTATTATATAACACTCAGACACCTACACTGATGAGTTTTCAACTGAAGACTCTAGGGAAGCCCCTCTTTCTACCTTTCTCTTCTCTCTGGTACTCTGCCTTGTAAATTCTGGCTGCTTGGGCTTTCTCAGATTCTCAACATTTTCAACACCATGGGACCACTGAGCTCTATTTGCATTCTTTTTCCCTGCATGGTGGCCCTAGAACTGTCCTCAGCCATGTTGTACCTATTGTGCACTATCTGAAAACCATTGTTCCATATATTTGGTTCAGTTTGCAGTTATCTGAGATGGGAGAATAAATCTATTACATATTACTCTCTCATGACTGGAAGAAGTCTGTTCTTTCTATTTAGAAAGTTTTTTTAAGAGATAATTAGACTGGCATAGTACTTTTAGGTAAATCACCCAAGAAAGGTTGTGCGTCATTTTCACCACATAAAGTCTAATTTTGAACTTTTGCAGCCTTTCGTTGTCAAACTTCTAGTTTATCAGATGTAGATTGAAAGGATTCATTTGCATGTGTAACATATACTTCTATTATGCATATTATATATGTACATTTCATAAAAGATGAAAATATGTATCTCTTTTTATTGTCTGAAATTCTTTGACTCAGACTCAGGTAGCTGATAGGATTTCCCATAAATTATAAAATTTAAATAGTTTAGTCGATAAGTTTACTCACTGTCAATTCTAGATTGTTTCAGATTTTAAGTTTGCTTGCTGCTAAGGTTGGAATTCTCATGTCTCAGCATTTGCCTTTAAAGTAAAAATGTACCGAGGCTCCTTTTGCTCTAAACAGAATAAACCTTTGATGTAGCTATTTGAATTTACAGGGAGATAACTTCTGAAATATCAGTTGTTCTAGTGGTATTTATTTGTTGACAAATACACCACATTTAGACTATCTTTGCCCAACTATCTTTTTCTTTATTGTAACTTTTTGTAGTTGCAAATGAGGGGTAATGATTATAGATGTGCTTATCATTTATTGACCCAGAATTTTATGTGGATTATTTTTAGTGCAGATTAACAATTTCAGTTCTTTTGATTGTGGTTTTGAAATAAGAAGAAAAAAAAAGCAATTTCAGGTAGAGTGAAGATCTGCGCTATAATCTTTATTATAGTAATGAGTCATTTTATTTTTATTTTTTTATATATGAAGGGGAGTTTATTAAGGAGTGTTGACTCATAATCACAAGTTGTGAAGTCCTATAATAGGCCGTCTGCAAGCTGAGGAACAGGAAAGCCAGTCTGAGTCCCTCATTTTTAAATACTGTGTTTTCATAGAGAAACCACAAAAAGGACTGACCAAATTTGTCAACTTTAGAGTACTTAACATAATTCATGCATATTTTTTAAATAGACCTGAATTGAAACAATGGTTAATGGTCATAAATCAAGTAAAAAAATCAATGTCTTCCTTTATAATTTTTTTTTTAGTACAACACCTCAGGTATTGAGCCCCACTATTACATCTCCCCCAAACGCACTGCCTCGAAGAAGTTCACGACTCTTTACTAGTGACAGCTCCACAACCAAGGTAATTTAAAGATTTCTGTATGTCACATTTACTTAATGCTTCCCCACCTAAAATTTCTGTTCATTGATGACTCCATCCCTAATAAGTTAATAAAGAGACTATGTAGAATTTAAAAACGTTTTGATTTAGAGGGCCATCTATAATTTTTGTGAAGTTAATTATAGTCCTTTGGTAAATATGATAATTAAAAGTTTTTTTTTTCTCAAGTTAAAAATGACATAGGAATAATCCTGAAATGGCAAAATTATACTAATGAACAACAGATCAGTGGCTATTAGGAGTTAGGGCTTTAGGAAGGATATTACATTAAATCATAGCACAAAAGAAATTCCTTGTGGTACAACAGTCCTGTATCCTGATTGTGGTGGTTGATTACACAAATCCAGTCATGTGATAAAATTTTATAGAACTGTGCCCACACATACACAGGGGTTTATATAAAAACTGATGAAATCCATACAAGGTCTTTAATTTATAATATTATACTAATTTCATATTCCTGGATATGATGATATACTATGGTTATGTCAGATGTTATCATTTGGGGAAGAGTGAGTCTAGAATTATTTGAAAATAAAAGTTAAAACTGGAGACCTGGCTGGGTGCAGTGGCTCACCCTTGCAATCCTCCTAGTACTTTGGGAGGTCAAGGTGGGTGGATCACTTGAGGTCAGGAGTTCAAAACCAGCCTGGCCAACATGGTGAAACACTGTATTTACTAAAAATACAAAAAAAATTAGCCAGCTGTGGTGGCAGGTGCCTATAATCCCAGCTACTTGGGAGGCTGAGGCAGGAGAATTGCTTGAACCCTGAAGGTGGAGGTTACAGTGAGCCAAGATTGTGCTAGCGGCACTCTAGCTTGAGCAACAGAGCAAGACTCTGTCTAAAAAAGAAAGAGGTTGCGGTGAGCTGAGATCAAGCCATTACACTCCAGCCTGGGCAACAAGAGCAAAACTCAGTCTCAAAAAACAAAACAACAATGTTATGACCTGTTATAATGCTCCGAGAAAATTAGATGCTATTTCATATACTTATTTTCTTTTAAATAATAAATGAGAGTTTTATGTACTTTCACAAGAGGATATAGTGCTGACACACCTTCATCACTATTAGTGCATGTAATTTATGTTCAGAATTGTGTTTAAAATTAAATGACTTTGAAGACCTTTGTTTTGATAAACTCTCTTCTGAAAAAAAAAATAGATTTAATGAATGTTATACATTTATTTTATATCTAATACTAGAGAAAGGGCTGAAGAGAAGTCTAAAATACATGAGTATAACACCTGTGAAATTTCCTCCCTTTTACAGGAGAATAGCAAAAAATTAAAAATGAAGTTCCCACCTAAAATCCCAAACAGAAAAACAAAAAGTAAAACTAATAAAGGAGGAATAACTCAACCTAACATAAATGATAGCCTGGAAATTACAAAATTGGACTCTTCCATCATTTCAGAAGGGAAAATATCCACAGTCACACCTCAAATTCAGGCTTTTAATCTACAAAAAGCAGCAGCAGGTCTGTTTTAAATGCTTAATGTCATCTTTGTATTTCATTTTATTATGTACTTATTTTAAGTAAATTTCTTTATGTTCATTACAGTACCTTCATTGTTTTCTATATAAATGTTGGAATTTTTAATGGATTAGTTTGTAATTAGCTTTTCTAAAGAACCAAACTGTTCTATTGTGTTTTTTCCTTTGTTTACTGTATTGTTTTCTCCTAGAAGGTTTGATGAGCCTTCTTCGTGAAATGGGGAAAGGTTATTTAGCTTTGTGTTCATACAACTGCAAAGAAGCTATAAATATTTTGAGCCATCTACCTTCTCACCACTACAATACTGGTTGGGTACTGTGCCAAATTGGAAGGGCCTATTTTGAACTTTCAGAGTACATGCAAGTAAGTATAGAAAATGGTTATGTATGCCTTTCTAGAGATAATTTCAGTTTTTTTTTAAATAAATGCCCATGCTTGAGAAGACTAGATCGAAAAGATCAGTATTTATTATGTAATGTCTATGTATTTATTTTGTCACTATTTATAATTTATAGATAGAGTTCTTTCTTGTGTTAAGGAGTAATTTAAATTCTTTGAACCTTCTTGGAATAGATTTGTAGAGACCCAAGTCATCAATACATATTTACCATGTAAATAGGATTTATATTATTTCTGCAATATACAGAGTTAATTACTGGGATGAATTTTTGACATCTAGTATGTTTTATAAAATTGAAGAGTGCTATGAAGAAAATTGTGCTTAATTGAGGACACAGTATACTTATTACAAGGCTTTTACTCTTTTGATTTTAATTAAATTTATTGCTTAAGTTATCTGTCTATACCAGAAAAGGACAGAATAATTAACCTAAAGCCAAAGAAAATTCTAATTCATAACTTAAATTACCCCTCAGTTCTTCTTCCCAAAGCATTTTCTCCCCGCCAACTTAAAAAAAGAAACCTTTTAGAAGCCTATATATTACTAAAATGTCTCTAATATGGATTAAAGTTGATATGATTCATTTTTTGCTTAATTTCCTTGCAGTTCAGTTCATTTATTCAGTCTATATTTCTGTGCATATTACACCCTGGACTCTCTTCTAGACTCTATCACAGCTAGTCAGACAATTTCCTGCCTCTGTGGAGCTTACATTCTAGCAACAGACAGACTGTAAGCCAATACATGTTTAAGTCATGAAGAAAAGTAAAGCATGGTGAGGAAACTGGGTGACAATGAAAGTATGGTATTTTTGTTTTGCTTTGTTTTTGTTTTTATGTATTCAGAGGGAAGGTTACTTTTCCCTTCATGATTGATGCAAAAATCTAGGGGAAACGTGTTCTTTCTCACAGAGAATAAATACATACAGAGGATTCTTATTCATATAATTTAATTTTGAATAGTACAAAAAAGAGAGTTGAAGACCAAGTCTTATTCATTGCTAGAAAACCCATGTTTAGATTATGGTCCTTTATTGGTATGTAGTATATACATAGACAGGTAAGAGCTGTGTTCGGAAAAGCCCTTTAAAAAAATTACTTCTAATTTATTGTTTCACAGCTACTTTAACATATATGAATTTTATTGTTTCCCCTAGTTATAGCGGTGACCCAGATATTTAACTAAAGAAAGCCTCTGTTTCAACTTAATTTCATAAGGTTTTTCCCATTTTTCTTTTTGTCTATGCCATAGTCATTTTTCAAAGGAAGCAACAGATTCTGAAAACTTTGAAACCAAAAGGTACCTACCTATATTTAGCTGATAGCTAGATCTTTTATCTTGTTACCATGACTATATGAAAAACTTGACCAGGTGTGGTGGCTCATGCTTGTAATACCAGTACTTTGGGAGGCCGAGGAAAGGGGATCTCGTGAGCTCAGGAGTTGGAGACCAGCCTGGCCAATATAGTGAGACCTTGTCTCTGCAAAAAATGAAAAAATTAACTAGGTGTGGTGGCACTCACCTGTGGTCCCAGCTACTTGGGAGGCTGACATGGGAGGATCACTTGAGCCCTGCAAATCAAGGCTATGTACTTACTTTTACAACTTTTAAGAGATTTCAGGGAAGTTACAAATCATCAAGCTAATCATAGATATCATGTGGCCACTTCTTGGAACTAAGTACTCAGTTTTAAAATGCTCTTATTTTCTGTCATATTCATTTCATTAAGAACAGTCCAGATATTTCTTATTCTAAACTAAACTGTGAGAATTTCTTTTCCTTTCTTTTTTTTAGTACCTAGACCTTTTCTGGCAGCTGAGAATTCTGAACTTGGTGAATTGAGATGAACTAGGAAACTAACAGGTTTTATATAACCTAAATCCTTAAACTACAAGGAGAGAAACATAGTTCTGGGAGCTGTGAATGTGATGAGGGAAAAAATTCACCAGGCAGCTGAGGAGAGACCCTAAAGTCAAGACAGTGGTGCAAAGGAAAGGGCAATTAGTAGGCAGGGCCTATAATTCCTAGCAGATGAAATATTGGTGTGTATATTCAGGGCTCAATATGATTGATAGCCAGTCTTTCCTCTAAATTTTCTAGCACAACCTCTCAATAAAAATCAGCCCAAAAATAGATTTTATGTTACAGAAATCATTCTTCCCTCATCTTTTCTAAAAGAGTTATTTTGTAAAGCCATTATTAAAACTTGGAAATGTGGTATTTGACAAGGAAATACTGACTTTTCTTTTGAATTGTAGCTTTGTATAGATTTCGCTTCTGTCTTTTTGGTAGAAACTCAGATTTTCTTTTCAGAGTTCATGTTCTTACCATGGCTTGTGTCTAAATACTAGGTTGATTATCAATATGGTTACATCAGTATTTGACCTGCCATAGTAGATTGCTCAGTTTGTCCTTGTGTTATTAGTCATTCACATAAAAACCATAATACAAGGCAGCATTTAGATCCTGTGAAGACAATAACCAGGGCTTTCGCTGTGTATATATGTAAATTGTATGAACTTGATTTCTCTTACTAGTTTTTTTTTTTTATTTCAGGCTGAAAGAATATTCTCAGAGGTTAGAAGGATTGAGAATTACAGAGTTGAAGGCATGGAGATCTACTCTACAACACTTTGGCATCTTCAAAAAGATGTTGCTCTTTCAGTTCTGTCAAAAGACTTAACAGACATGGATAAAAATTCGCCAGAGGTATGTCAACCAAAATACTTTGCTTATATAGTTACCCTCAACCGATGGAGATGAACCAAAGAATTCAAACACTAGTTAGTGTCACCTAGACTTATTTTCTTTTTTTCTGTCTAGACAGGGATTTAGGGAGGAAGAGAAAGTCCTAGAATGTGCGGTACAGATTCACAAATAGGAAAATCACAAAGCAGAAATTTCATTCAGGATTAATCAAGATTTGACTATGTTAAATTTGCTGTTGTCACCAAGATTAGAGTTCATTGAGCAGAAGTTACAGAGATTGAAAACATAATAATAATTTTAAATTAAATTAGTATCATTTTAAGACATAGGTACAATTAATTTCCATGCTCTAATCTTGTAAGATTGTATTTCATTGCATCTCAAAAATACTTAATGATACTGTTGTGACATATCTAAGTTTAGAATTAAATACAGTCAATTCCCATTATTCGTGGTGATTCTATAGTCAACATGAACACTGAATTAGTGCTACTGAACCAATGTTCCTAGAGGTGATGGAGAAAAACAGAGATAGATTGTAGATTATTATCTTGAATCCTAAAAACAACACATCCTGGTAGATTCTGTTTTTTTTTTTTTTTTTTTTTTTTTTTTT
>PVKV010026435.1:0-27986 GCA_004027835.1 Alouatta palliata | reverse complement strand
CAGGGTGACAATTCTAGACTCGTCCCTGTGGAGGGTGCATGAACAGCAAGCAGGTGCTTCAACTCCCTGCACCTAATTTCTTCACGTATTAAATCTAGAATGCATGATCTCGATAATTCTGTCTAGCACTAAAATGCAAGGAAAATGGCAACGGCTGGCACTGGAGAAAATGCCCATGCTAGTCCGTACTCAAGATTAACAAGAGTAGTGAGAGCGAGCTTCTGCTGGGATAGTTTTAACCTCTGTTAACTCAGAAATCACTGAACTGTGCATATGGACAGACTGTTCTGAAAATTTCCAGGGATACTGGAAATAAGACAAACAGCAGCACCGCTGAGTTAGAGGTTGTAGGAAAGCGTGATGCTGAAGTCTAGAGCGGAGCCAGTGATGGTGTCGCCTGGCGGGTGAGACATGCCTCCCATTCCCAATGCTGCTTCACCCTCCGGATTCCCCTTCACCTGCGTTGAACCGCAGGGCTCTGAGTTAGAAGGAGCCTCAGGGGTCTTCTGGTGAAGCGCCTCACTGGTAGTGGAGGGTGAGGGAGACAGAGGAGGGTACAGGGATCTCATGCTAGTAGTGAGAATAGGTGCTTCCGGAGCCGGGACACCTACTGCACGGCGGGCAGCTGAGGCTCAGAGGCTGGCACCGCGTCTAGGAGAGCTACCCGGCTGAAGGGTACCTGGGCTGGGAAGGCGACTTCTCCCCTCTCATGAAAGGAAAGAGACCACAGTGTAGCAACATGTGTCTGAGGCATCTGAAGAAAGAGGGGAAGTGAACTCACGCTGCTCCGCCTGGTCCTGGCAAGGGGAGGGAGTGGGTGCCAGTAAAACACAGCGTCATGCCCATGGAAGAGTCAGGGGCTCCGGCCTGTCCTGTGCCCCACTTCCTCCCTGCACATCCTGGTCTCAGCCCCCAGCTCTCTCCTGCCCTCCTACTCATGCAAGTCCCTCGAGCTTCCCGGGCACCTGGAGTGGCAAACCCCATGCCTTCTTGAATATCAGTCCAGAGCCCTGGATTTTCCTAATTTTCTAATCTCCTTTCCACCTCAGAATGGACCTAAACTCCAGTGCTCAGGACCCTGGTGGATGCAGGCTCACTAAGCTGGCAGTTCCAGCACAGCTCTGTGTGGTTGGTGACACAACCAAGCCTTCAGCCCATAAATCAATGCAGAGTATGGAGTAAGGAGAAAAAAATCAGAAGATAAATGCAAACATAGCAGCAAAAGCATCCCGAATGGCAAGTGGAAGGGAGCTGCGTTACTCTCTACTATCAAAGCGCTGCGTGCCTGGCTAACTAGTGTAGAACGCACCTCCTGGGAGGCCTGGGTGAGAATTGTGCAGGCCTGCTTGCTCTGGAGGTGGAGGCAGCGTTGCTTACGTTCAGGGCTGAGCTGTACCCAGAACTCCGGGAGGCTCCAGCTGTGCCGTTTAACAGTGAGTAATGGGCAAACTGCCAACCTCTGTGGCTCCATACGTCCCCTTGCAGAGGGAGCAGTAGGTACCCCAGTGCCTCTCTCACAGGATCATCAGGGGAACCAGGCAAAGGTGAGTCAGACTATTCTGTACTCACTAGTTTCATCCCCTCTGCACAGAAGGATGTGGTCTATGGAACACGTATGCCCAGGTGCAGAGGCTCGCACCTGTCATTCTAGCACTTTGGGAGGCCGAGGCAGGCAGATCGCTTTGAGATCAGCCCGGGCAACATAGTGAGAGTCTGTCTCTACAGAGAAGTACAATATTTAGCCAGGCGTAGTGACGCATGACGGTAGTCCCAGCTACTCAAAAGCTGAGGCGGGAGGATCACTTGAGCCCGGGAGGTTGAGGCTGCAGTGAGCTGTGATTGTGCCACTGCACTCCAGCCTGGGCAACAGGGCCAGACCCTGTTGCAAACAAACAGAAGGAAATACATAGGTGGTTTATGTGGCCCTTTTTCCTTATCATTGCAGTAGCTATTAAAACACCATCATCTTTTCATTAGAATGAATACATTGTCATATTTCTGTATTTACAAGTCAAAATATATTTTGATATTGATTTATTTATGTAACGAAACACCACCTCTGTAATGCCATAGAAAGCAATGGTCCTTCATTATTCGAAACTCACTGGAATACACTGGCAGGCCGGCCTCCTCTGCCCCGGGGAAGTCTGGGGTGATGTTCCCTTTGGAGCACAGTCCCCTCCTGCGCTTGTTCTTCTGCGCTTTCTGTTCAGTTGTACATTTGCTTGCTCAGCTGTGTCGGTGATCAGAAGCAACAGTAACTCAATCAGCACTAGATGTTGAAGGACTCTATCGTCGTGTGTCTTAGGGACAGACTTGTCCCTAAGACTCTGAAGTTGTAATCCACAGAATTCTGACTTTCCCAGACTCTAGCCAGGAGGGTGGAGGGTAAACATCCCACAGCAACCATATTTCTTTTGTCTGAGAAGATGTTCTCGTTTTCTAATTTTAACTATGGAGCATAAATTGTCTACAACAATCTGACTTGAAGGAGATAAAATTCAGCCCTGAAACGTTTCATAAAACTTACGGGAGAGTTGAAATCTTGTGGAATGCAACACAAGTTAGGTTTGTAGAATGACTGGCTGATGGGAAAGACAGAGGGCCCGTGAGATCAGCCACTGAATGGGCTCTGTTTCCTGGGCTCAGTTTTCTCACCTGGAGTGGTTGGGCCAGCTCTTCTCTGATTTCCCTGCCAGTGCAGTCACTCTGAGTCTACCCTGTGGGCAGCCCCAGGCTGGCCCCTGCTGACAGGAGGCACTTGCTCAGAGTCTGTTGCTTTGTGGCTTTGCTGGATAACAGATTTAAAATAGAAAACCACAAAAACGGGAGCTGAGAATGCATTGTTCTTCTCTTGAAACCTCCATCTAAATATGTGCCTTTATTTCGAACATAAACTTGTCCATTAATTTCCTGATAAATTGCTCTTTTATCACACATACATCCTCCCTATTTGATAGAACAGTAGTCACGACATAGAAATTGGTAAAATGGAGGCTGGGCACGTTGGCTCATGCCTGTAATCCCAGCACTTTGGGAGGCCGAGGCAGGAGGATCACTTGAGGTCAGGAGTTCAAGACCAGCCTGGCCAAGATGGCAAATTCCTCTCTCTACATGGTGGTACGTGCCTGTAATCCCAGCTACTTGGCAGGCTGAAGCATTAGAATTGCTTGAACCCTGGAGGCAGAGGTTAAAGTGAGCTGAGATCGCACCACTACACTCCAGCCTGGGTGATGAAGCAAGACTCCAGAGCGAGACTCCACCTCAAAAAAAAAACCTAGTAAAATGGACTCGTGAATTTTGAGGTTGGGATGTTCATTTTGTGGATTGTTTATATCGCATTTGCAACCCCACACTGGCACAGAAAATTCTGATCTAGTTCCCAAAGCCCATCCCATCATGTGACTAATTTCGTTATTAGCCTCAGAAAAGCATACCCGGAAGGGAGTGTGTAGAACTGGGGAGGGAATCCCAAAAGCTCACTGTGAACCATGTTGAATTCCAGATGAGGCTGATGATACCCAGCAGAGATTCAGAGCCTGCTTGTTGATGGATTGACTGGCTGTTCCCCTCCATGAGCCCATGTAACTAGGAGTTGATTTTATTTCACATATGTTTTGAAAACGTTAAATACCAGTAGCTGGAGAAATTCCATTCACCTGCTATTTGGGGCCACTCACACCATCTTCACCAGCCACCCCTATATTTGCTGCTGCCAGGGGAGAGTCACTTGACGCTGAGCATGAGGAACCTTGAAGAAGGGTGAGAGCATGCAGCAGGCTGTGTGTTCAGATGCCGATATACTTTCCACTGCCTGTTTCCAGGTTTCTTCTACCAACAGGCTGCTTTACCCTGGAGTCGGCTCTGGGGCCAGTGATAAGACGGCAAAATGTGGTCTTTAGGAGGCATATCCTGTGTTGTGGTTCTTGTAGGAGACCTGAAGAAAGGCCAGGAGGTTTCACTATCTCCACTGAGCTGATTAAGGCTTGGAGACTTGAGTCACCAGCATCACACAATTAGAGAGCAGCCAAGTCATGATAGGCATCAGGCTGTAGAACTAACTCCTTATCAGTCTGGTCTGAGGACAAACTGTGCCCTCACTGTGCTAGTGCTTAGAGTATAAAGCTGGAGAAGGATTGCAGGTGGCCACATTCTGCCGGTCTCCAGACGGTGCAGGGACTTTCTGCTTGGCTGTTCTCAGCTTCACCCATGAGCTCGGCTGTGATCCTGTGTGAAGAAGCTTGTCCTTTTTTGTTTTAATTTTGTTCAGGGAAGGTAATTTATGAATTGAGTGGAGAAACAGATAAATGTCTGGTAGTTCTGCTTAACTCTGTGCTGCAGAAGGGAGAATGTAGAGGGGACCGCATTGAAGATAATCCTGAGGTTTGGAATGTGGAGAATTCCCAGTCTTGTACATGGCACACTTGTAGGAAGGCGAGGACGTTCGTTGACGTGAGCCAGTGTTCTGTTGCAGCTGCAGGCTTTTGTGGCTTTAGAAGCAGCAAAGAGGATTAGACAGGCTTCTTCTTTTCTTGTTCGCCTGTTCAAGGTTTTGCTTCTTTTTCAAATTCTTCAGGACCACATGATGAGTTCCATAAAAGAAATTTAGGAGGGCATCATGAAAATAATGTCTTGCTTGACTGTGGTTTCTTCTTTGACTCAACTTTCAAAATGCTTCCACATGTTGCCTGCGCTTTTTGTTTTTAAATCATAACTTATTCATCTCATGGTTGGGTGTTCATAGACACAGTGATTCTGGCTGCCGAAACTCACGAGGGTTATTGTGCAGAAGTAACATAGCTTGGTTATTCTGAGGAAACTTCTCTAATTACAGCCCATGAATATAGCAAAGTGCATAAATTGAGAGGAGAATATAACTTGTGTATTTCCAAATATTCATTAAAACGGGATTGACTTTAATTCTTCAAGCTCAAACACTAGGCAATGACAAGGTGTGAGTGGGAGATGAATACTTCCACAGTGTTTCTGATTGAATTCACTAGTTCGATTTTCTTCCTTTGCACTGCTCTTGGGGAATACTTTTATCCTCATAATAAAGAAGATGATTTATAGGAATTATCCAGAAGAAGGGCAATATTTGTTTCACACAATTAGTGATGCTGTATGTCTAATAAAAGGTAAATTTGATTTGCTGAAGTTTAGAAAGGTGTGTCCGATCTCAAATATTTGTTACTTCAGTGTGGGATAACCAGGATATTCTTTTCTGTTATTGATATATTGAACTCCAAGTCTTTTTTCACCAACAAAAGGCTTTTCTGCATAAAACCCGTAGAGAAAACACCAGAGGCCCCACATCTCAGCTTTTAGTGTGCTGATATTTTGTAGCAGTCAATATACCTCATTTCTTTAAATCGTTGATAAACTTTAAACATTCTTCTTAGTCTGGATTTTAAATAATAAAAACAAAGAATAGATGCAAAATGGCATGCAGTTAACCAAATCGAATCTAAGGGTGCAGATACATTTAGGAAGCCTTTCGTTATTACTTATACTATGCAATGTACATGAAAGCAATGACATGACATGGCTGTTAGAGGTACAAATCACAAATGCTCTTTGAGTGTGAAACAGAATATATTTGAAATAAAACATAGGAGTTTTAACGTCATTTTTAACACGGTCTTTTTAAAAGAGTTTTTCTAAATACTTTTTTGAGATTAAGCATGACACTTCCTCACACATTATACCCACTCACCAAGCTGTTCCTGAGGCTGTGAGATGGGTAAACAGGCCAGGTCTGCCTGTCCAGTCAAATACTGTGCAGGATTGTGCCAACTCACCTCAACCCCGCCTTTTACAGGCCTTCGGCCGCTGCACGCTTTCTCTCTGACTTTCAAACCTGTGGAGACACAGACAGAGGAATCAGATTTACTTTCTAAACTTTTACTATGGAATTTCTGTTGCTTCGCTACGTATCATGATAAATTGTCTTGAAGGTATTGGATTCCAAAGAACTCTTATTTCAGCCCCAACACACGCCTACGATTCTGAGCTCCCAAGGCAGGCGGCGCCCCTGCCTGAGTCCTCCGGAACCTGAGGCTGGCCGCTGTGTTGCCTGCGAGCCACTGTGAAAATAGGCCATTTAAAAGCAATTGCTGCAAACATCTGCTTCAGAGTCGGTAACAAGTAAAGTTCACGAACTCTGAGAAAGCCTGGTAATGTGAGGAATGCGGTTAACACGTATCTGGCGAGGCTGTAGATAAAGCAAGCCAATGGAGGAAATAAGTCATTCCCAAAATGTACGGAAAGTACAAAATTAATATTTTAAAGTCATATTTGCCACATTGACTGGTTTATCTTAAGATCAACTAAAGAAATTAATAATTCACCACAGACATTTTAAATGGCCCGTTTTTTAGCAGCACCTGTGTTCCTTATGGCAACTTTTTCGACCCAACTGCAGATGGGACTTAGGGTTCTGCGAGGTGGTAGAGTTTGACTTGCCGTTAACATGCTATCCATGCTGTTGCAACTAAACTTCCAGTTCTAGCCACTGTTTCCTTTTCTTTTCTTTTTTGTCTTTTTTATTTTCTTTGCAGAAGACCATCAAATGAATTGTCACAATAGTCGAATAATGCAAGACACAGAAAAGGACGATAACAATAATGACGAATATGACAATTACGATGAACTGGTGGCCAAGTCGTTGCTGAACCTCGGCAAGATCGCCGAGGACGCAGCCTACCGGGCCAGGACTGAGTCGGAAATGAACAGCAATACCTCCAACAGTCTGGAAGACGATAGTGACAAAAACGAAAACCTGGGTCGGAAAAGTGAGTTGAGTTTAGACTTAGACAGTGACGTTGTTAGAGAAACAGTGGACTCCCTTAAATTACTAGCCCAAGGACACGGTGTCGTGCTCTCAGAAAACATGAATGACAGAAGTTATGCAGACAGCATGTCGCAGCAGGATAGCAGAAATATGAATTACGTCATGCTGGGGAAGCCGATGAACAATGGACTGGTGGAGGAGAGCGATGAGGAGGTGTGTCTGAGCAGTCTGGAGTGTTTGAGGAATCAGTGCTTCGACCTGGCCAGGAAGCTGAGCGAGACCAACCCGCAGGAGAGGAACCCACAGCAGAACATGAACATCCGTCAGCACGTCCGGCAGGAAGAGGACTTCCCGGGAAGGACGCCGGACAGGAACTACTCGGACATGCTGAACCTCATGCGGCTGGAGGAGCAGCTGAGCCCCCGGTCGAGAGTGTTCTCCAGCTGTGCGAAGGAGGACGGGTGCCACGAGCGGGACGACGACACCACCTCTGTGAACTCGGACAGGTCTGAAGAGGTTTTCGACATGACCAAGGGCAACCTGACCCTGCTGGAGAAAGCCATTGCTTTGGAAACGGAAAGAGCAAAGGCCATGAGGGAGAAGATGGCAGTGGAAGCCGGGAGGAGGGACAATATGAGGTCCTATGAGGACCAATCTCCGAGACAACTTCCCGGGGAGGACAGAAAGCCTAAATCCAGTGACAGCCATGTCAAAAAGCCATACTATGGTAAAGGTAATATTTCTACCTAACGTAAGTGCCTCATGAAAGCATGAGCTAGGGTAAAGGATGTTGGTGATAGCCTGCAGTTAAAGTGTGACTCACACTGAATTATTTCTCTTCTGCACATTCTTAGAGTTGATTCCAGAAAGATATTTTCTGATTATGTTTCTGAAGAGCAAATAAAATATTTGTCTGAGAAATACATAAAGCAGCTCAATGTCATATTATTAGAGCAGATGAATAATAGGATATTTCAGTGGGAATGCATTCCTTGGGAAGACAGGATTAAAGCACAGACACGTCACGTGATAGAAAATATTAGGGTAAGCCTGTGCTGTTATAAATGACCCACAATCTACGTTGAGTGGCAAGGGTTTATGTAACAATTAGTCAATCCAAGATAAAGCACATATTTTATATATGGGATTGGGTAGGTGGCATCATGATTTATAAAATTATCATCAAATGACAATTATTGATGAAACCGCCCTCGCAGAAAACACCCCTGATAGAAATTGAACAGTAACCAAATGACCGATGACATAAGATAAGGACAGTGACTGCACATTAATTATCTTCAGATAGTAACGTAATGGAAACCATTTGCTATGCAAGGCATGGCGTGGCCTCAGCTAAGATCAATAGCAATTTCTTTCGGATATTCATTCCTCCTCACTGATTCCATTCCACTGTGGAAACAGTTACAGCGCTTTTCTCAAATATTAATTTATTATAAAACACTCAAAAACTATCCCATATGATAGTTTTAGCTGAGTTTTCTTTTATGAAGTATGTGGGCACATGTTTGCATATGTCAATGTATTGCGCTATCTCTACATATATATATGTGTACTATATGTATGTAAGTAGATCATGTATATATGTATCTCCAACCTGAATGACGGTTTTCATGCTTGTAAGAGGTGGTATCCACTTTCCATACGAGGCAGGTACTGATCAGCCTCATGCAGAATCTCAGCTTTGTGGATATATCCATTGCAATATTCTTTTACAACTCAGTGAGCAGCAATTTAAAAAATAAAATTGGCAGTTCATTAAATCCTTCTATGTTAGTACCAAAAGATCCTTTTCTGTTTTTTATTCTATTCTATTTGTGATGAATCCTGAGTTCCCTCACGATGAACCCAATAGTGAGGTTCAGGAATTTACTTGAAAATCAGTTGCTATATAAACTTCAAACAATCAGAAAAAATGCATTTTTTTTTCCCACTGTGGCATGGGCGTGTATTCTCCTCTCAATGTGTGCACCTACCTTCTGGGGCAAGCTGGGCTTCACCACAGCCAAACGCGAAATGTGGAGGTACCTTAGCCAGAGGCTCGGCGGCTCTTGGCAGGTGCCCTGGCACAGGCAGCATTTCAGTAGCAAGGTGAAGACTTGCCCCTTCCAGTGTTGTTATGTAGCGAAGGAGGTGTTTTTTTAAAGGAAAGAGAATTAGTAGACTGTAGCTCAGTAGAGCTTCAGGCCTGGTTTGGGCATTTTAAAGACTATGAAACATAGCACATATGTTTAAAATTACAGTGCTACCGTTGTTAACAAGATGAGCTAAAATTATCTATTAGAAATTTTTAGTTGAAGTTTGAGGATCATCCAGGAATGAAACATTTTTATTTTGGGGGAAGAAAAAGTGTCTTCTTCTCATGTGATTGCTCAGTTGGACTCATGTATTTTAGGCTTATGTTTTAGAATCCGGATGATAGATTTTAGGATGGAGTTTTGGCATCAGTCAAGGTAGGGATATGCTGTGTAAAGGAGAAGGCTGATGTAGCTTTGCAAATTCTCTGTTGCAGTGGCTTCTTCGGTTTCTTGGTCCCTTTAAACTCAGTGGCTTTATGCAAATTTTAATTCATTTTGTTTTGTTCTTGTTTTGTTTGCAAGAAAATGAAATTCGAATTGCTTGCTTCCCCTGTATAAATGGGGTCGGGTGGGAAGGAACAGTAAGAACTGAGACGTGCTTTTTCCCTGAAATGAGGAGAGGTTGCGGATTTTGACTTTCCTGTAAGCGGAAGGCATTGACTTCTGTCTCTCCAAGCTGTGCCAGGTCTTCTCCCTCTGACCAAAGCTCACTTCCATGTCCATCAGTGTTTTCCACATTATTCCAAATGTCCTTCAACGATGTCTGTAGTTATATCCAGAACAAAATACATACAGCCAAGCAAGGCCAACAAAGTGGAGCAAAGAGGCTCCCTTAAAAACACTGAGATACCGTCTCACCAACGCAGTCAACAGAGAATCCCTGCCTCCACTAGCGTGTCAACAGCTCTATTTTCAGACACTGTTATTTTATTGAAAATGGAGAGAACACTTGTATTCTCATTCCTACACAATCTCCTCACACTGATTTAAATTATCGATGAGTCACATTTCCAAAATCTTGAGCTAACGCAAAAGGCCTGGATCGCGAAACTCCTGTCTTCTACCCAGTAGCCTACTCTGAGAGTGAAGGGAGCAAGCTAAACGGCACACTTTTTTTCTGTGAGTTGTTGCAAAGTGTTTGGTTCGATTGTTGGTCCCTTCGCTTGCTTGGTTATTTTGTGTTTGCTTGTATGTTTGCTTTTGAGATTGCAAGAAGGAAGAGAGCAAGGGGAGTAACGGTGAAGGCAGATAGCATGAGCCCACCTCAGCCAGGACCTCATGCATCGAGAGGAGAGTACACCCTTGTCGTCTTCCAAAACCAGGAATGCTCTGGAGCCACATTTGTTTTCATGCAAATCCCTCCTTAATTTCCCAGAACTTTCAAAATCTGTGAAGTGATGTATTTTGTTAGGAAATCTAAGTGTCGTGATACAGTAGGGTCACTTAGGGGTGAATAATAGATACACCTGCCACTTTTTTGCACCGGTCACTAGCCATTTACATCTAGTTTAAAATCTCTTATCTCTAGTTTATGATTTTTGATTGTCAGTATTTCTTTTGAAACTGTTACTGTGCACGTACTACTTTACGGTGATTTATGTTTACAGTAATTCATACCAACATCATTGTGAAATTATTGAAAAGGCAATAAAGTGCTAGGCATTCTTGTTTGCATGTGTACGAGAAGTTCCAGTAATCTAATTCGAAATTGAAGCCATGACCACATGATTTTAGATTTGTTCTCAAAGGTTCTTCTTGATAAATAATGGTAGGAAAGTAGCTGATGATTGTACAAATGGTGTTTCCTTCAACATCAGTACTGGCTTAAGAGTTTCCAGCACATGAGAGGCACATTATACAGAATGAGATGTTAGCTAAAGAAGAAAAGGGGAGTGCTTTTTATATGAACGTGATAGCGTTTGTCTACTCTGCTGTCCTTCATTGATTTCAAGTTCACTTGAATAAACGAAAAGTCCATAAGAGTTCAAAAACTTTTAAATCCAGCTTTTTATCAATATAAAGTGAATTTTTAGCCAAAAGTAAAACATGCATTTTCTAGCAATCATGATTGGCCTGATTACTGAAATATCAAAAAGAACTAATCCCTAAAGAAAATTTATCACGTTTCTGGACTGAATAATAATAGTTGCTATCTGTTGGTGATCTGAACAACTGCTTTTCAAAAACTGGCTAAAAATGCAGTGTCTCACACACTTAGATTTACTCTTTGGTCTAAGCCTTACCTTAGAAATATTTTCTGAAGTTATTATGTTGCATATTTATGAACTGTAGTCAATTCTGGGTGTAGAAATAATTTTATTAGCAATATCATTACATTTCTGGCCTCTAGCATTGAATTTTTTTTAACCAAAGCTCTGCCCTAATTTGCCCTTGACTGGTACTTGTGCAGAGAAGCCGACAGGGCTGTAGAAACCCATTACTTCTTAATTTTGTGTATGCATGCACGGCATTCGACGAGCCTTCCTCTGGTTCCAAGTACAGATGAAGAGACCAAAACAAAAGGCTGCTCCCGTAGCTTCTGAAACTTGTTGATTACCCGTCACCTCTGTCAGGTGGGCTTTCCACCTTTTCAGTCATTTGCTTACAGTGCCTTCTGAGAGTTCCGTTTCTTTTCAGAAAAGCGCCGAATTGGTGCGCTACGAAATAATGTCACTTGACCTCCAGAGAGCAAATTTCAATGCCAGGAAAATCCTGCAGTTTCTAGCGTATGCGATCAGAGCACACAATAAGAGAAATTCAGCTGAAGAGTTTCTGAATGAAATGACACTCTGTGGCTGAATTTCACGGCAAATTGCTGAATGACGACGGCACAGAGTTTTGTTCTCTAAGAAGGTCACTGTCTCATCACGATTTACGTTGATTCCTTTGAGCAACACAGCTTATCATGTAACACACGGGAAAATAATCAATCAGAGTTAAGAGAGGGGTAGGCTTTTCTTTGCTTTAGAATAACAATTAAAATACTTTATGATTCATGATTATACTGTGTAAGGTTGAAAAAGTCACCCAAACCCAAAGAACTACCTGAGCAAAGTCTGATGTCACAGCCTGTGCCTCTGATACCTGCTTTATTTCATTCCTTAGCGAGGTTTCTTCAGATTGTTAAATGATCACGTTTGTCGTCGACTGGTAAACATTCATTCTCTTGGCACCTGTTGTCGCTTTTAGATCCCTCAAGAACAGAAAAGAAAGAGAGCAAGTGTCCAACCCCCGGGTGTGATGGAACTGGCCACGTAACCGGGCTGTACCCACATCACCGCAGCCTGTCCGGATGCCCGCACAAAGATAGGGTCCCTCCAGAAAGTAAGTCCACGTTCACCGCTACCCTTGCGGGTGCCCACGCCCATGACTCTGTCTCTGTCATCCCTCTTACCTGACGTCATCTCCATCGCCCGGCTCAGTGCGACCTGATTTAACTAGGCCCCTACTTACCTTGACAGGCAACTCGTGCAGGATTCGTGGGCCTGCCAATGGCACGACCCCAGGAGAGGCGCACCCTGACACCCACTGCCCCGTCACAAAGCTCCTGGACGGGCCTGGGTTCTAGTCCCGATTTCAGGTCGAACCTGCTCCGTGACCTTGGGCAGGCTGCTTCTAGGGTTCTTTTCTCCCAGTTACAGAACTGAATTCGATGGTCTCTGAGACATCCCTTCCAGCATGAAGCTGCTGTGAATTGCAGGGGACAGAGGCCTTGAGACAGACATTTCTTGCCCAAATAGCTGGATTTCTGTATATCATCCACATGCATATCTAGAGCTGAAGGTTTATTGCATTTCACTTGTAAAGTCTGTCTCATATCATAGTTGTCTTGACATTTCAACATTGTAGCTTCTTTCATAAGGAAGGAGGTTGAAATCAGATGGGTTTGCATCTTAAGCACTCTTTTTAATTAATTATGCTCTGATCATGTGGAATCAATCCATGAATATAGCAAAATTTTTTTAGAACTGAAATGATTACATCTTTTTTTGTTTATCCTTTCAGCACATAAAGCATGACAGTTAATTAAATACAACAGCTAAAATTGATTTTTCAGGGAAAAGGCACATTCTCAGAAATGAGTGAGTGAGTTTAAGGCTCTGGTTTTAGTCGATGGCATTGAAGCGTTTCCCTTACTGTCTAAGACACAGTTTCTAGTGGGGAGCATGTCATAACATGGCTTGAGACATGACAAGATGACCAGTTAATTACTTAAAGGACCTTTTGAGGACTGTCCCATTGACATGGGGAGCTTTGGGTTACTTGAGAGCAAAATCTGGCAGCACAAGGACAAGTTCGTAGGAGTATTTGGGACTTAAGAAGGTTTGGCTGAACATTTTCAAGTGAAAGATCTGTAGATGCTCTTATAGCCCCAGGTTTTCAAACGGCTCCTAAAAATAGCGAACTTGTGTTTTTTGTAATCGTCTTATGAACAAGCCTGAAGAGCCATGAAAATAAACAAATGAGAGCGTGTGGCTACAATCCCGTGTGTTACATGAGCAGGGAGACAGCATGGTTTGACCGCAGCTTCCATGCACCCAGCACACACTTCGTGCCGGGGTGCAGCTCACACCCAGCAAACACGAGTTCACCTACACGCAGTCAACACTGCAGACCAGCACTGGCCCTTTTATTCAGATGAGGAAGATGAGAGTCAGAGATTCTGCTGCCCTCTCTTTCCAGAGGTTAGCCAGTGTCTGGAAAACAGAGGATGTACAGTATCTTCTTAAACAAATCTGAGCAGGTACTAACTTGCTTAAGTAAACTTCGAGGTAAAACGTAAATCCTTATGTGTCTGACCTCCAAGCCTGTCTGTCTCCTCTGAAACCTGGCTCTGGTGCTCCAGTTTCAGTCTGAAGGCACCTTGTAGGCTCTCTGTACTTCATTTTTCTCATTTATAAAGTGAGGCAGTAGAACCAAGCTCTAGCGTTTTACAAAGAAAGAGTTTCTTTATGTATTTATTAAGACCCACATTTTCACCTTCAAGGTAAATTATCGGCTCCTTTTTATGGATGGGAAATTCTTCTGACCCCTGCTTTCACAGGACAGGCCTCAATGAAGTGGAAGTGTGGGGTGTGGACTGGCACGGGGCACATCATGCCAGCTGCAGGTGCCTCCCGGGGATCGAACTCAGAGTCGGGGAGAGCTCAGCTCTGACACAGGTGGCACTGACACGCTCCAGGCAGCGCAAAGGAGGCTTCTTAGCCTTCGCTTCCATGTGATTCTTTATAACGCCACAAGCATTTGCTAAAACAGTTGGAGAATTCCATCCATAGAAGGCTTATTTTATTTCATTTTTTTTCTGGGCTAATTTCCTCTAATCATCATTTCCATCCAACTGACTTTCATAAAGAAACCCACAGCACTGTGTCAGGACCACTGAGGACACACCATCGCCCGAGACACCGTGCTGGCCCTCAGAGAGCTCCCCACCGCACGAGGCAGGGCCCTGCATGGTGGAGATGCCACAGCATGGTCTAGACGGGAGGGAGAGCTGCTCCTGGGGCCCCAAGGCTGCCCTGAAGTGCTGCTCTTGCTGTCCTGTGTGAAAGGCGAGGAACCCACGGCGTTTTCTAAAGGCTGCTGTGAAAGTCCACACAAGGGATCAGGGCATGAAAAAGACAGTAGTGGGAATGGAAAAGCTGGGGCAGAGTCACAAAATATCCAGAGACAGGCGGGCAGGCCATGGAGAGCAGCACATGTGAGGAGTAAGAGAAGAGGGGAGACCGAGGGGACCCCAAGGATGGTAGCCTCGGTGAACTTGAGGGTGCCAGGGCTGATAATCCGTACAGAAAGCTGAGCAGCGGGGCCACATTTGGCGGAGAAACCGGGACTTGTATTCTTCCCACTTGAATTGGGGGAGCTGCATGATGTTCAGCAGGGTTTGGGGAGGCGGCTCTGGAGGCCTGGGGAGGTCAGGTGCAGAGGTGGCTACCTGGATACTGTCCTTGGAGCAGCACTGGTGGAAACGGAGAATGGAATTGCTTAGGAAGGAGGCATAAAGCAGGAATGAAGGAGGGCCCAGAAATGGGAAGTTTGGCCATGAATGTATGGTAAGATGAAGCAGGAGCAGGTGGAAGAAAATCAAAGAAACCGAAAACCAGGAGAAGAGAGTGTTTCTGATCAAGCCCTGCATAGGAAGGCAACGGCCAGGGTGCCACAGAAGTCTGAGAGGAAGAACTGCAGGGGTCACAGGGTTTCTTGAGTAAAAGCTTCCTGTTGACCCCAAGAGACAGATGTGAGAAGAGGAGAGAAGGATAGGAGCTGCACGTGCTGCAGACGTCTGAGAAATGCAGTTGAGGTGGATGAAGTGGCAGCGGAGCGGAGACCAAGGATAGCAAGCACGCGCCACCTCAGGTGGACTCAGTGGCGAGGCTGGCAGTGTGCGTCCCATGCAGCAGGAGAGAGGGGTAGGGTCCATTTGCCATCTGGACCTCAGGAGCGACCCAAGTGCACCATCTCCACGGAAGACTCTATGTGAAAAGTTTACCCTAAAAGGAAAGGTACGGTGCATGTCAGCGGGATGCATTTGTGTGCTGCTGTCACATGGTGGTAGGCAAATGGTCAAGAAGAAAGAATGAATGAAGTAGGTAGATCCACGTCCGGCAGGAAGGGGGACCTTGCAGGTGATTCCTGGAGGTGTCCCTGAAGGGAGGAGCGGCACTTCCTCTGAGACAGGGGAGGAAGGGGGCGAGGAACTGTGCTTGGACCCCCTCCAAAAGGAGCCGTCCTATGACACCCTCCAGCCAGGTCCCAGCACAAGATGAGCTAAAGGTGGACTCACTCTGATTCTTCATTTTGCTGAGGGCACTTACTAGGCACCTCCCACATCCAGGACAAGGCAGGACCTGTGGGAGTTTTAACGCTAACACCGAAGCAGGCTCTGCTGGGGGTCCGCCCCACAGTGAAGAGATGGGCTGCGGACTTAGGTCATAGCATGGATGTGGGATTCAGTGCCCAGCAGACGGCAGGGGAGAGAGAGAGGCTGCTCTAGAGGAGAAAAATGTAGAAAATAGAATTACATAACTAAGGCGGCAGATCTGTTTTTGAATAGACCTCCCATGTTCACCTGGCCTCAGGTAAACCTGGCTGGCAGGGAAAGCCGCCACCCCTTCCCCTGGTGTTTGGAGACAGCAGGCTCAGAGGAGAAGGCATCATGCAGAAGGAGTCCGTGTGGGGGTGACTTCATCCTGACCTTCCCCCAGAACCCAGGGTAGTGGAATGTTCACAAAGGACCAGAGGAGAAGGAAGATACAAACGAGTCAGGTCCAACACCACCGCTGGGAAAGTTCAAGTCGCTCTCCCCTGCCAGCTGGCCAGCAACATCCTTGCACCACAAGGAGTGTCTGCACGGCCTCTCCCACTTGTTAATTTCACAGGGTAAAAATGCAGAATGCTTACTATTCTAGCTCATTCAATTTAAACAATAATAAAGCCCTTGATTCCTAAAGGAAGAGTGATTATTTCACTTTATTTAAAATTAAGGTTTGTGGTTCTCTCTTCATCTGCCCACCACACGTTCATAATGCTGTGTGTTTCCAATGCACAGGTGTGTTTTTAACATCCCCAGCCTCTGTGCTGTTCTATGGCTAATCAATCCTCAGTGCTTATGCATGGGAAACATCTGGAAGTCCCTGGCTCCTCTAGCCCATCAGGAAGGAGCAGGCTCTGTGTGCTCTGAACTCCCCAGCTCCTGGGTCCAGCGCCCCTGCTGTGCGAGGCCTTTAGTATAGGGTTCAGTCAACCCTCTTTCTCCTCCCATGTGTGTGTTCCTGACCATGCCCATCACAAACGTTTGTAGGACTGTCTGTCCTGAGCAACCTGGCCTTTGTTAAATGACTGCATTTTCGTGTGTTCTGACGGTGCCTCTGTTTTAACGCTGGCTGTTCTCTTTGCCTCTCCCCGTCAAGTCCTTGCCATGCATGAAAGTGTCCTCAAGTGCCCCACTCCAGGCTGCACGGGGCGCGGGCACGTCAACAGCAACAGGAACTCCCACCGAAGGTAAGCCACGCGTGCGGCCCTGGTGTGGGAGGGCACAACAGCCACTCTCCATGCCTCCTCCTTCCCGGGGAGGCTGACCACGCTCCCTACGGTGCTCCCCACGGCTCTCCCCACGGCGCTCCCCACGGCGTTCCCCACAGTGCTCCCCAATGCGCTTCCCATGGCGCTCCCCACCGTGCTCCCCACCGTACTCCCCAGTGCGCTCCCCAGTGCGCTCCCCACGACACTCCCCACGGCGCTCCCCACGGTGCTTCCCACAGTTCTCCCCACGGTGCTCCCCATGAAGTGCAGGCACTTCCACATCATGCACAGAAGCGGCAAGTGCATGCCCTTGTGGTGTAAATGGGATGATTTTAGTTGCCCCACCCCGCTTAGCATAATGGAGCATTGTATCAAGAGTGGAAACTATGACCATTTACAATAACTGGAGGGAAGGAGGCCACGCCTTCGCTATCCTCCGGGGTGCAGACGGGGCTGTCCTCCAGGGTATAGATGATGCTGTCCTCCAGGGTATTGATGGGGCTGTCCTCTGGGGTGTAGACAGGGTTGTCCTCCGGGGCGTAGATAGGGCTGTCCTCCAGGGTGTAGATGGAGCTGTCCTCCAGGGTGTAGACGGGGCTGTCCCGGTGCCCACTGGACAGGACGTGGCCGGAAATGCAGCAAGCGTGTACAGTGTGTAGCTTGGCGTGGCTGCCCTTGGAATTTTGCAGAAACCCCAGGTCATCAGTATGGACATGTTCTGAACAACCTGCAGGTGTTTCGCAGGCTGAATGGGAGAAATAGACCCTGGATGTCCGCTGTGAACAAGTATATGCAGAATCACTCTTTTGTTTGTGAAAGATTTCAGTTATCTTTTTCCGTCCTGTTCAGGCTTGATAGGAGCTACTCAGTTGCCCAGGATATTCAATTCTTATCCGATAACTTTTTTCCAGAAGCTGAAAAGTAATTCTGTTCAAGTTTGTCTTACAGTCTGTGGTTTTATGAGTTCACATAAAATTATATCTAAAAGAAGGAAACTATCATAAGTTTTAATTTGTGCTTGTCTGATTGGCAAACTTGGTTCTTTGTGTTAAATTCATAACGAAACAGATGACCAGTGTACCCTCCAGAGATGTCCAGGTGCTTCATCTGCAGAGGCAGGACGTGCTAGACGGGTTGGCGAGCTGCGTGCTGGGTGCTGTTCATGAGCCTCCGCAGCATCAGGGCCTCCATCAGACCTCAGCACAGGCGTATTTTTGGGATATGACACATATATGGGGTGAACGTCTGTGCATATGAGTAGATATGCATGTGGACACCCACGGAGCAGACACGGTGATTTCATGTAAAATGAGCTTGAGCTCAAAAGAGCCCATCTGCTGTCTCCCGCATCTAGACCAAGCCAGAACCATTTGGCTCCAGCACTTTTTACTGCCGTCCGAGAAATCATTCTGCGGTCCTCTCCACTTTCATTTCCCTGCTTTTGGAGAACACCGAAGGGCTAAAGCCAGACAGACCCCCCAGAGACCATGGTCAATGCGTTTAGGAAATCAGCTTAGACAGACAGACCCCCAAGAGGCCAGTCAGTGGCATTTAGGAAGTCAGCTTAGAGCTCCATCTTCTGGTAACAGCCTTGCATTGCCGTTCTTGGGCTTAAAAACTCACCCTACCCAAGCTTAGTTCTTCATCTCCAGAAACGGTGAGCAGCAGAGTAGTCTGTGTCTACAGTTTCCCCCACAGGGTCCTCCCGAATGCGCGGGAGCTGGAGCGCTCTCACTGGGAAGGACTGAATACACCTCGCACGCAGCACTGCTGCCATGCTGGAAACCTTGCAGAAAGCATGCATTAGATCACGACCACCTTCCCTCTCCCAGTCCACCCATCAGGGCTGCCCTGGCCAGGTTTGGAAAACCACCCCTCCCCCACCAGCTCTGCCCACATCAGGGTCCTGGTGCTAAGGGAGGATTGGTGTGTTGTGAAGGCGTTTGAGGTGGGACCATTCAACCCGCTTTCTGTGATTGCAGCCTCTCCGGATGCCCGATCGCAGCAGCAGAGAAACTGGCCAAGGCGCAGGAGAAGCACCAGAGCTGTGATGTGTCCAAGTCCAGCCAGGCCTCGGACCGCGTGCTCAGGTACCAGCAGGAGGGCGCCACCCGTGAGCTCTCTCCACAGCCTGCCCCGCACCTTGGAGTGCTGGGGACGTTCCTACAGCAGCTGGGACTAGGACCCGAGGGCGGGGCCGTGGTGGAAGCTGGCCAGGACCCCTCACCCCAGGCCAGACTGTGTGAGGGTGAGGGTGTCATTCTCCCCTGGTCCCTGCAGACTCACTGTGATGATTTACATGAGAAAATCGGAGGAAATCATTTCTGCATTTGTGTCTGGCCCTGATATTCCATGAGTCTGAGTGCTAGATGAAAGGGAAGCTTTGAAAATTAATGAGATGCCCAAAGTAATTCTCTCCTAATTTGGAGGTGAGGGCCTCACGCCAACCTACAGGCTGGTGATGACGTTTCTGACGATGCCAGAAGAATGAGCACCCCTCGCTTATGTGTGGGAGCTCTTGCGTGCAAAGCCAGCAGAACTGCCCCTGTTACCCCGAAGGTCCTGAGATGTAGGTGGGAGTAGGTGTTACCACCTCCATCTGGCAAGTGAGAAAACCCAGAGTACAGGGAGGTTAAATAATTGACCGGCCAACACCTTACAGACCATCTGGCTGAAACCACTGTTTTATTTAAGTTTTGGGGGGATACGCTCCCCATTTGCACAAGCCTTCTATTCATCTTTCACTCTTATATGTCTCTTCAAATCCTCATCCACATAAAAACTATGACAATTGCCATATATCCAGCCTTTTCACCCAACGTCACACCAGAAACCCGTGTCCACGTCTCTAGGCAGCTTCTAACATAGTGATTAAACTCCCTTCCTCCCTAAATCAAAAAGTTAAAACCTTTATAGAAAATTATAAATATTTATTTAAGCAAAAATAAGAAAACAAAACCCTGTATGACCCTACTATCCAGAGATAACTTCTCAATAAACTGTGGCACAGGTACATCTAGAGTTGTCTGCGTTTGGGGGGTCCCAGCCCAAAGTGCCCCCAGAGGACCCATCGCAGGGAGCTGCCCCTTCAGGGTAACGCACCCATCTTCCAGACAGCGAGACCAAGCGCTAAACATGACCCAGGGCATCCTCCCTCTCCCCACCAGCCCACAGCTAATTATTGGCAGCGTGAAAACCACCCCCACCCAATGAAACAAACCAACCCCGAGGGGTTGCGTAATTAAAGAAGGGATAGTTATTAATCAAAGGAGAATATGAAAAATGGTAAGGAGAAATCTGTTGCTGAGGGCTTTTGTTGATTTTCCTGAGCCTACTTTGGCCAGACCCCTGAGAAGCTGGAAGAACTGCTGCACTTGGCCCTTCCAGAAGTCACCAGGTGACGGCACTGTCCACCTACGGGCTGCTCTGCTCCCAGGGCCGCACGGAGTGAGGGTTTCAGGGAGACGCTCACGGCAGCCGGAGCCCGACGAGGCATGAGTGTAATTGTGACTACCACTTTGTCCAAACAGCTTCCGCTCTTGTGTCCCGGCCTGAAGCCTTCTGCCTTGCTCCTGTGGCTCCCTAACTTAGCATCCCTGTCTCTGGATTGGTGCAAAGAACAGCCCCACCAAATGCCAAGTGAGCAGAGGCTGGGAGCAACTACAGGGCAGCTGCCAGCTATTCTCCTTGCCTCTGGCTGGGGTGGGAGCCAGGCCAGATCAGGGCTTTTAACAAGAAGAAAGAGCCCCCGCTCTCACTGCAGCTCCAGGGCTCGGGCCAACCATGTACCGGCCCGGCATGAGGCTCCTGCCAGCTTTCCACCCCCGCCCCCGAGGGCTTACCTGGCGTGCTAGGTGTGACACTGGAGGTCGGGCCCCTGTCCCAGCACTTCTGTATTCCCCACAGGGTCTCCGAGTAGGGTGCTCATTCAGTGGAAAAGGAAGAGACAGGAAGGAAGAAAAGAGAATTAAGTTAAACCCACGGTCATTTAACTAGTTATGATTTTTAAAAGTCTTTAAATGAATCATTCAATGAACAAGAGCCTGAGGCTTAAGCAGGTGCTTCCAATCCTGGCCAAATCTATATCCTCATTTCCAGCCCCTGGTTTGCAGCCTCTGTGAGGGCGTGGCCTATGACCCTCTAGCCGAAGCCTCTCCTCCCCTCCTCAATCTTTTCAAGGCTTGGGGGTCATGCTTCTCCCAGGCCAAAACTCCTTGGCCTTGCCCACCAGGTAAGTAAGCAGATTGCCCGTGGGCTGATCTGGTCCCGTCCCAGGCTGCCCATCTCTTGCTATTCCCTGAGGGTTCTCCTGGCTTTTTTGCCTCCTCACCTTTGGACGCTGAGTTTCTTTTCCTGGAATGCTTTCTCACCCCTCCCTGGACCTTAACCTTAAAAATCAACCTATTCTGTAAAAGAACTTCTGTAATACAGAAGTAACAGTCGGTATTACTTCAAACATCACCTCTATTCAAATGTAACCGAATTTCAGAGCCTGAAGCGTTCTCTCTTCTCCAGAATTCTCGTAGCCTTTGGACTATTGAAAAATGATCACATCACCCACAGTCTTTTTTTTTTTTTTTTAATTAAAAAAAACTTTTAGAGACATGGTCTCACTCTGTTGCCCAGGCTGGAGTACAGTGGCACAATTATGGCTCACTGCAGCCTTGACCTCCTGGGCTCAAGCCATCCTCCCACCTTAGCCTCCTGAGTGGCCGGGGCTACAGGCAGGCACCACTATGCCTGGCTAATTGTTTTTTATGCACCTTAATATTGCCTGGAAAAATGCCTCAAGAACAGTAGACAGTTATTACTGCTTTTATTGATTTGAGAAGTAAATAGGAGAAATTAATGAAATCAAAATAAATGTATTGGTGATTTGGTAAATAAATTGGATATTTAACCATTACTGTGTTGTTATAAAGGTGGCATAGATATGGCTATCAGTCTAAAATCTTTCTTTTTAAAAAAAACTCAGTTATCACAACCTTGTAACGGCACCAAAACCAACATAAATTTAGGAAATAACAGGAGTACAAAGAGTTGTCTACATGGGTACCTGTTAAGTCACAGTTTATAACAGAACAAAATTAACACAAATCGGAAAATAGTCAAATCGCACAATATTCATTGATTTCAATATCACTCTGCTGTTAAAAACTGTTTTTAAAGCATGAGAAACAAAAAGAAAAATTAAATATGTAAAATATGCAAAACAGTAACATTCTATTTAAGTAAATATAAAGTACATTAAGTTAATCATAAAAAATACACCAAAACCGTAACAGTTTTTGTCTCTAGTAGAACCATAGGTGACATTTTTTTTAAATAACTTTTGTATCTTCTAAATATTGTTTCAATGAATCATAAAAAAGCAAAACTTGTGATGGTGGTGGTGGTGAGGGAATGGAGAGTTCCTGGTCTAAGGTAATAGTTCTAAACTAGACAGGAAGGATATAATTTGAAATCTCTTCAACAACAATAGAATCAATAACATTGTATTGTATATTTAAAAGTAACTAAGAAGAAAGCAAATTTCAAATGTCTTACCGCAAAAACTGAGTGGTGTATATGTTAATTTGCCTGATTCAATCATCCCACATTGTACACAGATGTCAAAGCATCACATCGGACTCTGCGATGTAATGTAATTATGATTTGTTTACAAAAATCATATTGGTAAAAAAGAAATAATCAGCATATAAAATATTTTAAAAAGCAAAACTTAATCATAAAAATAATCATAAAAAAAGGCAAGACAATAGTTTTAAACCGGTTATCTGCAAGGCAGGTGTAGATGACCCTGGCGTACCTGAGGAAATCACCTTTAGAAAGACAGCAAGGACTCAAGAGGAAATGTATTTACGCAGGCACACAAGCCACACTTGTGGAAAATAAGAAAACGAATCAAAACCCCTCATATTTCCATCCCCAGGGAGAACAGTCAGGATATTGTTTGCACATCTGTTACTAAAGAGTTTCCTTCCTAAGCAGGACACATTTGTACCTGCTGGTATCATAATTTCATACATCTGCTAAAACTTCCCACTTGTGCTCGAGGTACAGGCAGTAGTGGAAGATCTTACTGATACTAGTACTCAAGAAACAGGATCTTACTCAAAATTATTGTCCTCCTCCAGGCGTGGTGGCTCACGCCTGTAATCTCAGCACTTCGGGAGGCAGAGGCGGGTGAATCATCTGAGGTCAGGAGTTGGAGACCAGCCTGGTGGTCAACATGGTGAAACTCTGCCTCTACTAAAAATACAAAAATTAGCTGGATGTGGTGGCAGGAGCCTGTAATCCCAGCTACTTGGGAGGCTGAGGCAGGAGAAGCACTTGAACCTGGGAGGTGGAGGTTGCAGTGAGTCGAGATTGTACCACTGCACTCCAGCCTGGGCAACAGAGCAAAACTCCGTCTCAAAGAAAAAAAGAAAGATTGTCCTTCCTAGGCTGGCTATGACCCTAACACTAATACATGAATTCACCACCTTTTGTTTTTTCCTACTAAACCATCAACCTTGTTTGGGTCTTTAATCAGAATACATTTTATATAGTTTAGAATGACGAAAATTCAACACGAAACTCACTGCCTTTAAAATTCAGTATTTTGCTAGCTTTACAGTGTGTAAAATACTGCTGATGTGAAAAGGTCTGTAAGTATTTTTTTGAAAATGGATCACTTGATGCCAAGAGTTCGAGATCAGCCTGACCAACTTGGCAAAACGCTGTTTCTACTAAAAATAAAACAATTAGCCAGGCGTGGCGACTCATGATGTAATCCCAGCTGCTTGGGAGGCTAAGGCAGGAGAATCGCTTGAGAAAAATACAAAGATGTCAGACGATTAAAGATGTTAGGATTAAGAATGTATCTACTGCCAAGCGTGGTAGCTCATGCCTATAGTCCAAGCACTTATGGAGGCGGAGGTGCACAGATCACCTGAGGTCAGAAGTTTGAGACCAGCCTGGCCAACATGGTGAAACCCTGCCTCTACTAAAAATATAAAAAAATTAGCGGGGCGTGGTGGTAGGCGCCTGTAATCCCAGCTACTCAGGAGGCTCAGGCAAGAGAATTGCTTGAACCCAGGAGGTGGAGATTGCAGTGAGCTGAGACAGCACCACTTCACTCCAGCCTGGACAACAAGACCAAGACGTGGTCTGAAAAAAAAAAAAAAAAAAAAAAAAGAGTCTGTCTGTATTTGATTCTACAAAACCTGACGAGCTCTTCAGTGTTCAATCCATGAAGCTTCCAGCCCAGTGAGACTGAGGAGGTGTCATGGGGGAAGGACAGGACACAGGACCCTTAGTGCACAGTGGGACCCTGCATGGCTGCGTCAAATAAAGGACGTCAGTGGAAAACTGGTCAGATCCAAGCACAGCCTGTAGTTTAGGAAAGAACGTCATGCTAATGTTGATCGCCTGGTTTTGCTCCTGTCTTACGGTTATGAAGGTGGTCACGTTGGCAGAAGTTGGTGGCAGAGCATGAAGAAAATCTCTATACAACTTTTCTGCAAGTCAAATTATCTCAAATAAAAAGTCTAAAAATTTCACTTATGAGCTAGACAGATCAAAAGGTGGACCTACCACACACACACACACAGGCAAGACACAGTGTCTATGAGTGAGCAACTACCCAGTGTCCTTCCTATTGAATATTTTATTCCAAAGACACTAAGAAATAGCTACTAGGTAAAAACATCGCATAGTCTAGTACCTGACAAGGCATCTCGCCTCCCAGTCCACCTCATTATCCAGTTAGGTACACGTGGTCTGGTTCTATGTCCCTAAGAGTATTTCTTACCCTTATTTATTTATGTATTTATTTATTTTGTTTGTTTGTTTGTTTTTTTGAGATGGAATCTTGCTCTGTTGCCAGGCTGGAGCACAGTGACACAATCTTGGCTCACAACAGCCTCCACCCCTCAGGTTCCAGTGATTCTCCTGCCTCAGCCTCTTGAGTAGCTGGGGTTACAGGCACCCGCCACCACGCCCGGCTTTTGTACTTTTAGTATAGACAGGATTTCACTATGTTGGCCAAGCTGGTCTCAAACTCCTGACCTGTGATCTGCCCACCTTGGCCTCCCAGAGTGCTGGGTTTACAGGCATGAGCCACCACGTCTGGCCCACTTCTTATTTTTTAAGGGGGGTTTCTTATTGAGGCAATGTCTTTATGTGTAATTCAGCAACTCTTTGTAACCACTGCAAAGAAACTTCACACTGAGATTTCCCCATCCTCATATCTCATGTCATCACCGTGCCCCCACCAGACCTCTTACAAGAAAGAAGGAAAAAGGGACATATTCAAATATTTAATTTCTTGTCTTTTTTTATTGCCCAAGTTGACTTGTAGGCAGTTTATCTGGTGCTATATAATTAAAACACACTTTGTCTTTTCTTCAGAAAATAAAAAAGTTGTCGTTTTAGTGAAAGGTTCTGATTCTTTAACACATTTTAAAAAGTAAGATATTCTAGTTTTAACGTGAAGCTCGTCGCGTGCAGAGCCACAAGAAAGTAAGCTACTGGTTGTGTCCTGTTTACTTTCAGGCCAATGTGCTTTGTGAAGCAGCTGGAGATTCCTCAGTATGGCTACAGAAACAATGTCCCCACAACTACGCCACGTTCCAACCTGGCCAAGGAGCTCGAGAAATATTCCAAGACCTCGTTTGAATACAACAGTTACGACAACCATACTTATGGCAAGCGAGCCATAGCTCCCAAGGTGCAAACCAGGGATATATCCCCCAAAGGATATGATGATGGTAGGAGGTGCACACTCTTATACATGAGAGACACGTTGCCATTGCTGATGTTGTTGTTGTGTATATCAATGTCCTACAACTTAGCTGAGCGTTGGTGGTCACTCGAAGGGTACCCAAGAGCACAGTGTTTGTAGCACTGCCCAGGAGCTGAGAGCCCCCCAGGCCCACACAGCTGTAGGGGAGCGAAACCTCAGGGGAAGGAGGGACGTGGTTTCCCCTCCGTAATTCCGAGACAGTGCACTCAGCTGCTCCTGGAGTATGGAGCGGGAGAAGCTACGGACTGGCTCATTGTGTTTTGTGGTCCTGGGAAGACAGTGCCTTTATCTTAATAGGCTTTCTTTAAATAAATGGCCCTAAGACAGACAGTGCTGGGGGAGCCAGCAGGTGGCCCTGGGCTCCCAGGAGCTTTGAGGAGTTCTGTACCCATCTCCTTGGTGTTCTCAGCCTTGCATGCACATGACACCCATCTGGGGAAGTTTTTTAAAAAAATTCTCATGCCCAGCCTGCCCTCCAGACCAATGAAATCAGAACCCTGGGTGCTCCCTGCATGATGGCATTTTTGAGAAGCTCGCCACTGACTCCCGTGCAGCCAGGGATAGTGGCCTCCTTGTCCCCCAGCCTCTTCTCAGCAAGCCCAGGACCTGGGTCCCCCTGTAACTGGGGACAATGGAGAGAAGCAAGGCCTGGCCCAGGTGCTGCTGGCGGGGCTGTGGCTTTGCTCCTTACTGGCTCGTGGCTGCTGTGGCACCAACAAAATAGAGCTCACGCCACAGACATAGTGCCACAGGCTCCACGGGAAAGGGTGGTTCATGCTGGCTAGTACCTATTTGAACCACCACCAAGAGTGTGAACTAGTTACCATTTCACTACAAAGCTAGTTGGTAAGTAGTTTTTCGTTAGAGGAGAAGACTGTGTTTGTTTAATTTTATTTATTTCTCTAAACGTGTGTGCTTTAAATTCTGGGCTATATAGATGTATTGCCAAATTTTACCAGTTGGGACTTGGGGTGTAAATGTTCTGATGATTTAGAAGTCTTATCATGTTGCTGTCTAGCACGGGGGAAGGAAATCACTTTTTTAAAAAGGTTTTCAAGCTTTTCTTTGAAAAAGATACTTAGGGCCAGGCTCAGTGGCTTACACCTGTAATCCCAGCACTTTGGGAGGCTGAGGAAGGTGGATCACTTGAGGCCAAGAGTTCCAGACCAGCCTGACCAACATGACAAAACCCTGTTTCTACTAAAAATACAAAAGTTAGCTGGGCATGGTGGCTCATACCTGTAATCCCAGCTGCTCGGAGGCTGAGGCACGAGAATCACTTCAACCTGGGAGGCAGAGGTTGAAGTGAGCTGAGATACTGCACGACTGCACTCCAGCCTGGGCGACAGAGTGAGAGTCTGTATCAAAAACAAAGGAAAAGATACGGAGTTAAAATCACAGTATGCGTACACACCCAGTATTTAAACTGAATGCTTGGGGAGTTCCGAAACCATTTTTATTATTCTACAGGAATTACTGTACATCTTTCTAAGCTACGATATTTCTTGCTTTAATAACAATTCATTCGTATAGTGAATGAAATTCAGTATTTCTTTCGTATAGAGAATGAAATTCAGTATTTCTTTGATGTGTCATATATCGGTCAGAAACACAGACAAATGGAAGAAAAAGGAGTGACCGTAGGGTGTAACAGAAATATTTCTATCGGTTTGTTGTGATGATTTCAGGGTTCTTGTAATTTCATTTGTTCATCTACAAGTGAAGGATCAAAAGAAATTAAGTTCTTATAACTGAAGACTGTTTCTATGATTTCCAATTCATGGACATTTTACCAGGATTTGATCAATTCTTTCATTAGATGCCCATTTTTATGCACCTGATTTTGTTGTTCTTGTTCTAGGTGGTCTGATTTCTTTCTTTAGCTTTATTGTTATGGTCAGACTGCAGCCTGAGAAGAAAGGGGGCTTCTGGGTAAAGTCGTGACCAGCAGAGCCGTCTCTAGGTCACGGTGCCTTTAGCGGACCCGAAGTCAAATCCATTGAGTGTGTTCTCGATGCCATTCTTAGGAGCTGGATGCTACTGGACACATTAGCCTTGTGCAGCAGGGGTTTCCTTGGGAGTAGGGAGGAAGCAAGTGTCCTCTGCTGACCTCGCGAGGCTGCAGTGAAGCTGAGCTGAGACGGGACGGTGCGAGGTGCACGCTGTGTCTGTGTGAGCTGAGACGGGACGGTGCGAGGTGCACTCTGTGTCCGTGTGAGCTGAGACGGGACGGTGCGAGGTGCACTCTGTGTCTGTATGAGCTGAGACGGGACGGTGCGAGGTGCAC
>PVKV010026434.1:0-27988 GCA_004027835.1 Alouatta palliata | reverse complement strand
GGGTTGGTTCCAGGTCTTTGCTATTGTAAACAGTGCTGCAATGAACATTCGTGTGCATGTGTCCTTATAGTAGAATGATTTATAATCCTTTGGATATATACCCAGTAATGGGATTGCTGGGTCAAATGGAATTTCTATTTCTAGGTCCTTGAGGAATCGCCACACTGTCTTCCACAATGGTTGAACTAATTTACACTCCACCTTTTAATTCCAACCAAACATATGTACAAACAGATTTTTCCCATGTGCATATCTCAAGTTTCATTTTAGAAAGAAAGAAAGAAAAAGAAATGAGGAGAGAGAACCTTTGAAGAAACTGCAAAAGAATTTTTCATGCAGCTATAAAGATCAATTTTAATAACTAAAAAGAAGAATAAAAAAATGAATCTAGGTTATCTTCTAATTAGTAAGATTAAAATTTTCACTCATATATGGAAAGGCCAACTGATTGTCTAGTTTTGTAACCAAGACTTCTTGAAAATAGGAAAAGAATAGATGTGAAAAAGCCACAATTCTACATTTAAATGAGATATAGATGCCACTGAAGCCGTGGCAGGAAGCTGGTTTTGATGTGAATGACATCAGCAACCTCAACTCTGTGTATTCCTGGGGCACTCACAGCATCCATCAATATACTGGGCATTCCTTACGAGAAAGATTTTTCCACACTCTACAAGAAGAGGTTTGGCCAACCACTCATATTCATCTTACACCTGTGTGTTCAAGTTAATTTAGGATTAAAATAAGGGGTGAGAGGACTGAATTATGAGGTTGAAACAATCACACATTTTATTGGTCAGTAAAGCAGGGTTTGGAATGTGGGCAACCACCTAAATACCTAAAAACACAAGAGTCACCACTGATGGTCCATGAAAACATTTGGTAGACAGTGATATTGAAAAACTTCATATTGATTGAAGGATGCATTCAGCTATGAATAACAGAAGCTGCCCCTCACCTCCCAAAAAATGTAACAGTGGCTTAAACAAATCTGAATATCTATTGCATACGTAACGAGGTTCTGAGCAGGAAATCTGGGGCTAACCTGGCAACTCTACAATGCCACTGGGGAGCCAGGCTCATTCCAGTCTTCTGTTTCATCATCTTCATGTTTGCTTTTGCTTGTTAGCTCAATCTCATAGCATGGTTGTTTACAACCTGCATTGTATTCATGTCCTAGACCAGGGAGGGGGTGAACACTGAAAGGTGAAAGGCATATGCAAACTCAGTTCCTTCCTCTTTTAAAGACCTTTTTTGGGAATCTCACAAAGTAAATTCTCATTTCTTCTCATTGGCCATCCTGACTGTGAGGAATGCTTGGCAGTATTAGACAAAGCATGATAACCTGTGCAAAACAGACAACAAAAAAACAGAAAGGGAGACTATGGACACTGGAAAGGCAATTTGCAGTTTGCCACAGACCTGAAGAGGAATGCCATGGCCACCTCTCATGTCAGCTCCAAAAGTTAGGAACAGATCTCCTGCGTTCAGACGTTTTTCTCTTCATTAGTCTGTTATCACTTCATTATCTATAACTTTATCACCATATTTGTATTTTCAATCTGTAACACAGGTTGCTTCCTGCTCCATAAAATAACAAAATTCAATTCAACCATGCTTTATCAGGGTTTTATATTTACCAGCACTAGTTTTGCAAATATAAAGAGTATATACCTGACATTTATCTAGTAGTTACTGTGTTCTGGGAACTATATATAGCATCTAAGTAAATCTTAAAACATTCTCATTAGATATTATGTTAATTTTGTCTGTTTTGTTGATTATTGTATCCCAAACCACCTATAACAGTGTCTGGCACCTAGTAAGGTACCAACAAACATTTGTGGAGTAAATGAATCCCCATTTTGCAAACTGGAATCTGAAGCATAAACAAGCATAAACTGTATAATATCTAAATTTAGTAAATGGCAGCACCAGACTATAAACACCTGTAGTAAAGAGATAAAGCTTATCTCTTTACCATTATTACAGCTGATCTCTAGTAGGAATAAGCAACTTTATGGTAGCAAGGACCATGGTTTACCTGTCAATAAATACTCTTAATAAATTAATGATAGGCATAGAGGCAGAGAATGACCAAGAGGCTTACAAATCCCAATTTATCATCAGCTGGGACAATGTGATGGGCTTGGCAAAGCCATAAAAATTCTTTCAAATACTTAAGCAACCTAATCTTAGAAATCTCCAGAGAGAACACTCTTCAGTTTCTTTATATAAAGCCTTCCCTTGCTATATTTTGAAATCTCACTTCCAAATAAAACAAATAAAACTTAAGTAGAATGATTGAAGGAATACAAAATACTACTTGAGTTACAAATTTTAAAACAAAATTTTCACTGTTTCAGGCCTTGACACTTGCTATTTCTTCCAGCTGGAATTTTCTTCCACCAGATATATGTATGACTTGTTCCCTTACTCTAGTTAAATGTCCACTCAAATCTCATGTCCTCAGAGATACTATCCCTGACCCCTCTGTCTAAAGTGATTCCACTCCACTCTCCATTCACTTATTTTGATTTATTTTTTCTCATAACACATTGTAGTACTAGACAGTATATTTTATATTCATTTGTGTGTTGCCTTCTTCTCAACTAGAGAGTAAGATTCCTAGGATAGTGCCTTTTCTTCATTTGGTTACCAGATTTGGCTTCCCAGAACTTAGAATAGTATTTAACACATTGAATACGTGAATCAATGACATTGATTCAAGAGTGGCAGTAAAATAAGCTGGCAGAAATCAGTACAATGTACTCAGTAGAAAGTGACTAACACCATATACAAAGATGAACAAGACAGATCAGCGTCCATACTAATATAAAGTTATATCAACTAAAAATTAATATCTTTTTGGTTATCTTAAAATAAATTCCTTGTATGTGCCTTTTCCTCCTGTGGAGAAGGATGTTTAGGTCGTTCTGAATATTATCTTTATGGGTGCTATGGAAACAGTGTGCTTTACGTAATCAGTTAACGAATTTAAGAAGCTTTCAAATGCTGTCTGAAAGAAACAATCTTGGGAGACCCTAACTGGTATCACTGGCAGTTTTAGAAATGGTCCTGAAAGTCATAATCATAAACTATATCAATAAACACAATAGGAAAGGAAATAATGCTATGACCATTCTGCTTTCAAGCAATAAAAGTTTAATAATATGTCAATCACTTATTCCCTAACTGTACAAAAGAGAGTATAAGTATTAAATTGTATTGAAAGTGTTCAGTTTCATGAAATTGAAAATTTATAAGTAGATATAAGCAAGCATTTACTGATTATAAGAGAAGTATACTATTACCAGGATGGTTGTTGAATTGCCAGTCCCAGGAGTATTTTAAATAAGGTTTTTTATTTCCTTTGTTAGGAAAATCTACATATAGATATATCATACTCTGAGATTGAACCATATGACCTCTGTTATGGACAGAATTGTGTCCCCGTAAATGTATAAATGTATATGTTGAATTTCTCATCTTTAATGTGGCTGTATTCAGATTAAGAGAGTAATTAATGTTAAATACAGTCATAAAGTTGGGATTCTAATCTGGTAGAATTAGGTCAGAGTTCTCCCTCTTTCTCTCTCTATCTCTCCCCTCCTCTCTCCCACTCTTCCTTTCTCCCTCTCTCCCTCTCTTTCTCAACCACATGAAGAGGACATAGTAAAAAGGCAGCTGTCAGCAAGCCAAGAGGAGAGCCCTCCCCAGGAACCAAACCCGACTGTAGCTTGATCATGTACTTCCCTAACTTCAGAAATCTGAGACATAAGTATTTTTTATTTAAGCCAACCTATGGGTACCCAAATAGCCTATGATATTTGTTATGGCAGCCCAAAATGACTAATACAAATGCCACATAAATACAACATAAATAAATACTGAAATAAATATCCTACACACCCAGTTCACATGAAAAATCTCAATGCAATGTTATAAAATATTACACAAATTATAAATCTCCATCCAAATATCCAAGGGCTTTTAAGAAATCCTAGGGTAAAATGAAATGTTGGAAGAAAATGCTAATTATTAGATGCATTAGTTAGCTCTGCTGCATAACAAACAAGCCCCAATACCAAGTGGCTTCAAACAAAAGCATATATTAGGAGTCATCAGGGTAGCTCTTGGATTCTTGCTAGATTCACTCATGCATCTGAATCAGCCATAGGTCTAGTAGGCCGCTCTTCTGGTTTTGGGTGGACTGTCTCACACATTTAAGGATCGTCTAACTCTAGGCTGGCTTCAGCTGGAATAATGGGGCTCTCTTCCACATAGTCTCTTATCCTTCCTATTCGTCTTAAGTTGGCCGAGGCTTATTCACAGGGTAGTGGCATGGTTTCAAGAGAAAAAGCAGAAGCATTTATTACTGCCTAAAGCCTAAGCTCAAAAGTGACACCTTAGCACTTCTGTCACATTCTATTAGCCAAAACAGGCACAAGGCTTAGCCCAGATTAAGGGAGTAAGGCAATAGACTTATCTCTTGATGGAAGAATCTGAAAGGTCACTTTGCAAAGGATATGGATACAGGGAGGCCATTAATTGTGGCCTTCAATGCCATTGATTTACATTAGAGAACCCGAAAAAGCAATTTACAAAATGAATGTATGTGTGGGAATGGAGGTGGGGGAGTGCCTCATAAGGGGATAAATTAGGGCTGACATTTCTTAGGCATAATTATCATAATTTAAGTAGTACTTACACATACAGAGGTGTGGAAGTACAGAGATTATTCTAATTTTCTTAATGAAAGAAAATTCACTTTTTAAAAGAACATTTGAAAGAAGGATTTTAATTACATAACCTTAACATGAAGATATTCATTGTCTGAAGTAAATCAGTTCATGTCGTGCTGAAATCTGTGAGTTTCATTTTTCCTTTCCTGTTGTATGAATATTTCTTTGTATTAATTCCCTTTATACAGCAAAATAACTACCTAGTCCAGTCTGCCAATTCTCTCTGAGTAGGAGGCTGTCAAACGGCACATGAGAATCAGGCAAAATGCAACCATCTTTCTACATCGTGACACTAAAGAATCAAACCAAAAGCTTTCAGTAACATGGAGATAATAAGTGAGCTTTAGGCCTAAGTGCACAAAACAGAACTTTCATGATTTCAGCACAACAGAAGCAAAACTCAAAGAAAAGCAAGCAGATGTCATTTTCTTTTAAACCTGCAACATAAGTTTTTATTTTTTTATTTGACAACTGTTAAATAGAATTAAAAGTTCACATTAATGTTCTTTGTAAGGAGACTTGGTTTTTTTTCTTTTTTGCTTTTAAGTCTAGAAGGAAGAATAAATATGGAATTTAACAAAGCAAAATTTATATTAAAAGAAAACATAATTAGTGTATACCTCATGTGTTCATGCATATTCAAGTATATGAAAAAAATCCCTTATTTTCCATAATTAAACGTAATTGCTAATTTGTGTCCTAACTTTTCCAAGAGGTGAAAACTTCATGTTAGCCAACTTAGTTGAGTCTCCATTTTTCCTGAGTTGTATAGAAGCTCAGGAGCTTACGTAGTGCCAAGTTATTCAGGGCACAGGAAGGTATGTGGCCTTGCTGTCAGCAGCTATGAACCCTGGAATCCACAGAGATGTCCAGTGTGCCACCTGGGCCTCAGTCATTGATCCCAGTATTGCATTAGCTATGCTTGGTTTCTGTCACAAGACCCCTCAGGTCCAGCAACTATCTACATGACTTCCATGTTGCTATTCAGTGCTAAAGAATTGTTCATTTTTCTTGTCACAGAGTGTGGAAATCCTAGCTGTCTGTTTTAAGGTCTCAATTGCTTAGCCAATTCAGTTTTGAGGGGGTCTTGCCATTGCTCAGATTCTTAATTAGTGGCTAGTACTGGTTGTTCCTTTCCATGTTTGGTGTTTTGGAACCAACCCGAATGCCCATCAGTGATAGACTGGATAAAGAAAATGTGGCACATATACACCATGGAATACTATGCAGCCATAAAAAAGGATGAGTTCATGTCCTCTGTAGGGATATAGATGAATCTGGAAACTATCATCCTCAGCAAACTGACACCAGAACAGAAAACCAAACACTGCATGTCCTCACTCATAGGCGGGTATTGAACAATAAGAACACATGCGCACAGGGAGGGGAACATCACACACTGGGGTCTGTTGCAGGGTGGGGAGCTAGGGGAGGGACAGTAGGGGTTGGGGATGTTGGAGTGGGATGACATTGGGAGAAATGCCTGATGTAGGTGACTGGGGGGATAGAGACCACCATGCCATGTGTGTACCTATGCAACAATCCTGCGAGATCTGCACATGCACCCCAGAACTTAAAGTACAATAATTAAAAAAAGATTCTTAACTTGGAAAGGAGGCAAGTGTCTTTTCTCTTTGGGGATGTACCCCAGCGCCAGGCCAACTGGGTTTGGTTTGGTTTTGTGTTCCTGCCTCTGAGTGGGGGCAGGTTCTGTCATGGAAGTAAGATAAAGGACCTTTCACCCTGAACGACTAACATCCACATTCTTAACACTTCTCCTGACTCTTTCCTCTCACATGCCCAACAAGCCCTCCCGCCAGGGTATGTGGCGTAGGAGGGTTGTTCTTTCTCATACAATATTTTCTTCTACATCTTTTATCAAAATTATGAGTAACTTTTGCTCCTCTAAGGAAGGGAAATGGATATGTTACATTTAGTTTGGGACTTGGTGGGAAAACAGTTGGCTTCTTTAAAACCAAGTCTGAACTTCCTCCCATGTTTAATTTGATTCTAACTATTCTTCATAGTATTTCACTGTTTGCTATTACTTAATAAAAATCAGAAAATTACTTTATTTGTAAAAAGACTTAAACATAGTTCTCAAAGGAGCAACATTCGGAAAAAGACTTCTTTATTTATTTATTTATTTTCTAGTTTGTGCTCTGTGTTTTCTCCACGAAACTGCCCAGCTGCTTGAAAGGAGGAAAGGTCAAAGAGGAACAGCAAATGTAAAAGGAAAAATATCCATTCATGATTTTAAATAGTACCCTTCCACACTAACAATGATAATCATGTTTGCTTTACACATACATTTTTTGGGGGAGTGTGGGGGGAATATGTAATTTTCTTTGACAGCACAATCAGAATTGCATTATGGCAGACTCAACAAAAATGTAGGTCAAAAACAGTCCAATTTCCTGCAATAGCTGGTAGTCAGTTTTGAAGCAAGACGGTGTGAGGAGACAGAGGATTGTTTGGGGCTTAGGGGAAAAGAGCTGACCACTTTAAAGTGAGATATGGACCTCCTTCTTTGTTTAATTCTAATATTCCTATTTTCATTGCTGCTTAACTGCCTATTATTTGATAAAAATTAGAACATCATTTTATTTATAAACAGACTTGTAAACAAAGTCCATCTCTTGGCCAGCCATCAATAGATATAGTTAGTTTATAAGTTTGTTTGAAGTGAACAAAGACTCTTTACTTCTTCCCCACTAGGACCACCCAACAAATACCACAAAAAAGAATGATCTGGAAACCCTTCCCACAGAGTGTGAGAATGTGTGTATGGGGTTGTGTTTCTGTACATCAATCTCTATTCCAAAACCAGACTGAATTTCTTAATAACTATGGCCTATGCAAATAAAATCCTAAGTTTCCTGGGGGTTCAAGTCTTAGTTTTGAGACCAATGAGTAGTCGAGATTGATAAATATGAGTGTTCTCAATGTTTTTTCACATTTTTGTTGATTGGAGTAATCAATAATTATATCTTATTTTGGTGTCCCCTGAAAGCAGAGGCTGAGACAATGTCATCTTGAGTGAAAGTAGTTTATCTGGCAGAAAAATGGGGGAAGCAGAAGCTAGCTGGGGGAGTGACATGTGGAAAGGCACTAAAGTATGCCTTATTTAGCTGGTTACCACTTAGGACCACTGGGGTTCAAATCATGGTGGGGGACCTCTGAGAAACTGTGTGAAATATGCCTCAGATTTATATTCTTGAAGGACTAGGAGGCTTGACATTTGCCCCAGGGGACAACTTCTCTCTCACTTCACTCCTGCGCCTCTTCACAGGAGCCAAGTGTCTACTATGGGTTAGGAAACTCATAGAGATGCTCATGATGTACAATTAAGGCAGGTGCTGACGATGTCCAAGTATTGTGGACATTTGATTGATCAGATTCTCTGAAGCTGAATTTTTTCTTCAAGCATATAGAGATAACACTTCCCTTGATTTTCTTTCAGGATTTCTTCGGTTGTATTAATTAATCCTTGCCACACATTGTGTCATAAGAAAATATTCATCCCCATTTTACAGGATCTGAGAGAAAAAGTAGTTTTCTGGATTTTCAAACCTCTTCAACAATATTCCTTCAATATGCCAAGCTGCTTCTTTTGTAAGAATAGATGTGAAATTTTAAAAGGGCTTTGAAATGTGTAAGTACCCTTAGATTAAGCCACAATGATCAGACTATAAAATCCACCCTGTAATTTTTAGGTTTCAGCCAAACAAAAAGGGGACACCTTCGTCAGAACTCTTTTGACGGTGTCTGACAAAAATCCAAATTAGGCAAAGAGGAATTTATTGGCTGTGGTAACCAAAGGGCTGATGGAGAATTCTCAAGTGACTCTGTTTCTGTTTATTGGTTTCATCTGCATCTGCTACGAACTAGCTTCTTTTTCAGGATAGGGTGCATGTCCATCCATCAGTGCCAGAATCTCTAATATGTATCATCAAAGGAAGCCTGCAACCTATCTCTCCAATCCAAAATTATAAAATCCCAGGAAAAAGCTCCGCTTGGCCCAGCTTTGGTCACACACACCTTTAAAGAGATCATTAATACCAGAGAATCAACATCTGCTTGAAATTTCAGGCCTTTGGGAGGACTCAGAGTAGAAGCATTTCTTGTAAAAGTTAGAAAGAGCAACTGTGGACAAATAAAGCAATTACTATGTATCTATACCCGAGAAGAAAATAATGTGATCGCTACAGAGGACTGAGAAAGTATCAATATTCACTAAACAGAAAAGCTTAAATCCTTTGACAGTTTTCTGTCTTTTCTTTTTCTAAGTAAATTTGACCCAGTTGGACAACTGCTCGGATGTTCTGACACCATTTAAGCACAGTCATCTTCCTAATTAAGAAAGGAAACCCCAACAGAATTGAGATACAAAATTATTTTTTTCTGTTAAGTGTTGGTTATGTGTTATCTTTTAAGGTTTAGCCTATTGCTATGAATGTCCATTGGGTGAGCTAAATGAAAATCGACATCCAGAAAAGTGTAAAGAAGAAGAAGAAGGAGAAGGGGAGAAGAGGAGAGAGGAGAAGAGGAGAAGGAGGAGAAGGAGGAGAAGGAGGAGAAGGAGGAGGAGGTAGTCTGTACTTTGGAAGATGATATGACTTTGGAGAAAACTGGAAATATAGTAATAAAATTCAGGACCCAATGAATGGGTTTAATAATAAATTATACATAACAGAAAATAAAATTAGTGAACTAGAAAACAGGTCAGAAGAACATACCCAGAGGGTGTGAGACAAAAAGATAGAAAAATAATGGAGAGGGTGAGAAATGTAAAGCATTCACAAGAAGGCCAAACATACGTAACTGAAGTAGCAAAAGGACAGGAGAGAGAGTGTAGAGGTACATCTTTTTAAAAAACCATAATGGCACCTGTTCCTTCCATCTTCTCTTCACCTGTTATCTTTTTTTACACCTCCATCTTCTCATTCTTCCCAGCCCTTCCTGTCCCACCTACACTTCCCAAAGTGGCAGGGTCAGCATGGTGGCTAAGAGTACAGGGCAGTTGAGTAGATGATAGGAAGCCACATGGATTGTTTTAAAAATCAGTAGAGTGGCTTCTTCTGAGAAACTTTTCCTTTAATTTATTAAGTGGAAAAAATACCAAGAAAGTTGTATGCGTGTTTGTGTGTGTGTGTGTGTGTGTGCATGTGTCTATAGTTTGGTTATCTCACAAGAGACATGCTTTTAAAATGAGGACACAGAAACATTAAAAGAATACTATGCACACACACTTCACATAAAACTCAGTGAAAGAAATATGGTATAGCAAACTCATACCAGATACAGCAGACTTTAATAATTCAACAGAAAGGTATGGCAGTTCCATGTGTGTATGCTCTTAATAACATGCACTTAAAATAGAGGCAAAATTGGAAAAACTAAGAAGAGAAATATGAAAATCCAAGAAAACATTTGGATTTAACTCAACTTAGAAAACGATACAAAAAGCCGGGCACAGTGGCTCATGCCTGTAACCCCAGCACTTTGGGAGGCCAATGGGGGTGATCACTTGAGGTCAGGAGATTGAGCCCATCCTGGTCAACATGGTGAAACTCCATCTCTACTAAAATATAAAAAAATTACCCAGGCATGGTGGTGTGGGGCTGTAGTCCCAGCTACTTGGGAAGCTGAAGCAGGGAAATCGCTTGAACCCAGAAGGCAGAGGTTGCAGTAAGCCGAGATCACACTACTGCACTCAAGCCTGGTGACAGACAGAGATTCCATCTAAAAAAAAAAAAAAAATTCAAAAATTAGCTGGGCTTGGTGGCATGCACCTGTAATCTCAGCTATTCAGGAGGCTGAGTCAGAAGAATCACTTGAATCCAGGAGATGGAGGTTGCTGTGAGCCAAGACTGCACCTCTGCACTCCAGCCTGGGCGAGAGTGAGACTCTGTCTCAAAAAAAAAATAAAAAGAAAAAATCAGTGGAAGTATTTGCAAATATTTGAACACCACCATGAACAAAAGCAACCTCACTGATACACACAAAAAATACTTCACCTAACTACTGAAAAATACTCATTCTTCTCAAGTTTACAAGGATTATTTACCAAAATAAGCCATATGCTGGCCATAAAACAAACCACATTTCTAAAAATAAAAATTATAGAGCATGTTCTTTCAACATAAGAAATTAAGTAGGAAATTGATAAAAAGTAATTAGAGGGTGTTGGGTGGGGTGCCAAGGCCTGCTGTGCCTGCTGGTAAATGCTCCCAGGACAAGAGGAAAGAAAGGGATGTCAGACGAAGAAATAAATGGCATGTCAGGTTCTGCAGGAAGAGAGGGAAGAGCCAGCCACCACAGTATGATGTCCAACGGCAAAGGCCAAAGAGATTCCTGGGGCACCCCAGAGGGAAAGTATTCTGGCATGGAGGACAACATAGGTTACCCGAAATACAGCACCAGCTGTGTTTGAAATTACCTTGTTTTTCTCTTTTCTTTTTTTAAACCTATTTATTATCTCTTACTTGCCCTTCTATATAATGTAAACCTAGTAAGGCCAGAGACTTCATTTAGTTAATTCCCTGTAATCCTGGCACCTTGGACATACAGGTATTCAAGTATGTGTTCCTCGAAATGATACTCTGAATTAACCTGCTCACATATGAAAAATAACACCAGCGGGGGAGCATCGGTACTGACAGTCAAACGTTTGTTAGATATTTACTATGGGCCAGGTTCTTGCTGTGTTCTGTCTCCCTGTGGTTTTCAAAACCAGTCACTTAACCTGAAGCCTCAAACTCTTCATCTGCAAAAATGAGTTGTGGCAGGTGTCTTTGAAGCAAAAATCCTGGGCTAGAAGGAATGTCGTCATCTAAGGCAAAAAAGAAAAACAAAATCAAGATTAAGAGAGGAGGAAGACTGAAACTCATGCACGCTCCTTCCCCACTCTAGGGGAAGGAGAGACAGTTTGGGAATGCCCTCACACTGCTTCCCAGGCAGAGACTGTGCAGAGGCACCCTGGAGAATGTGCAGCCCACTGATGACTATGCTTCAGTCAGTGTACTGACTTTCTGGTAGAGAGGCCTCCCATTGATAAGATGTTTGTCACTGCAGTAAAATGGGGGCTTTGAATACAAATAAGTTTCAGTTACAGAAAAAAAAAACATTGTTGCACGTTTAAGTTTGTAGACAGTAGCTTATCCCTGCTACAGTATTATCTGTCAGCATTATAGAGCAACTATAAGGCAGTCGACATTTAGTACTATGAGAATTTTCACTTCACTCAAAGACTGTGAGGTTTTATTCATTAACATTTTAATTTGGTGGCTATAGTTGACAAGAACAAAGCTAAAAGGAACCAGTGAACACTGTACTGTCTTGCCTGGCATTGTCACTTCTGTAGGTTGTGATTTCCTCTAGGGCAAGGGCAGGGTCCACACGTTTCCTTTGAATCCCTCCCTTAGTCACTAGCATGCACAGTGCTTGTATCCAGCACATGCTCAATAAATGTGGAATGCATGCATCATGAACAAAATATATACTAAGGACTTTGATGCTGATTCTTTTTGTTGATAGTATAATATTTAATATATTTGTTACAAATATCGAATCAGTTGTCAAAAATATAACTGAGCATAAACAAAATCAAAAAGTTTCAAAATGAAAACTAAATAGGTTTTTTTGGATATCAAGTAAATATAGTTATATTTCTACATAATTCACAATCAAGGAAATATTAAAATAGAAAGTAGTAACTATTTTGAACTAAATGTAATTAAAACACTATTGTGAAATACAGCTAAAGTTATATTCTAAAAAATGTTTATAGGCTAATGCATAGAAAAAAAAGAAAAGCATTAAAAATTAGCCAGGCATGGTGGTGGGTGCCTGTAATCCCAGCTACTCAAGAGGCTGAGGCAGGAGAATCACTTGAACCCAGGAAGTGGTGACTGCAGTGAGCCAAGATCACACCATTGCACTCCAGTTTGGGCCACAGAGAGAGACTCCATCTCAAAAAAAGAAAAAAAGTATTAAAATTAATGAACTGGTCAGGCATGTTGGCTCACACCTGTAATCCCAGCACTTTGGGAAGCATAGACAGGTGGATCACGAGGTCAGGAAATGGAGACCATTCTGGCTAACACAGTGAAACCCTATCTCTACTAAAAATACAAAAAAATTAGCCAGGTGTGGTGGCACGTGCCTATAGTCCCAGCTACTTGGGAGGCTGAGACAGGAGAATCACATGAACCCGAGTAGCTGGGATTATAAGCACCCACCATCATGCCCAGCTAATTTTTAATGTTTTTCTTTTTTCTATGCATTTAGCCTACAACTAGCAGTGGACAATTAGAAACTAAAAAATTCTAAAGCCTTGAAATCCCTAAATATTTCAAAGTTAAAAAAAATTCTTTTTTTTTAAACTTTCACTGAAAAAAAGTTTTAAAAAATCTAAATATATCAGGAGATATACCAAGTTTATGGGTTGGAAGATTCAATATTGTTAAGGTATCACTTCTCCTCAACTACTCAACTATATACATAAATTCAATGAAATCTCAATCAAAATCTTACAATTCGTTTCATGAAAATTGAAAAACTGATTCTAAAACTTAAACAGAAATACAAAGGACTGAGAATAGTTTAGACAATTCTACAAAAGGAAAAACAAAGTTGGAGGATTGGCATACTACCAGATATCAAGGTTGACCATAAGCTACAGTAATTGAGAGACTGGTAATGCTTGACAGATTAATATATAAGGGGAAATGGAAAATTTTTAAAAAGTCATGAGTGCAAAGCAGGTTTAAAAACCAGCATCTAGACACTGACTACCAGATTTAAGATCTCGAATAATCCCCTATGGCTCTTAGCTCTGCTCCCTGTGCTGTGGGCTTCATACTCAGTTCTCAGCCCCACACTGGGCTCTGGGCTCTGCTCTCCCAGCTCCTGGTTCTTCCCTCAGATTCATCTTTCCTTTATGCATGAAATGTAGCTTGTGTTTGAAGATAAGTAGCTTTACAGGGGTTGAAAGTCTCCTTTTATTTTATATATTTTCTGTTGCTTTCAGTCTAGCTTGCCATGTCTCTGCCAACATCATTTTCTCTAGAATCTTGTGAATTTTGCATGAAGGTTCACTCCATTAGACAAAAGTCTCACCAACAGATCTTTCTCAGCTAATCTCTTCTCTGTTTTCGGCTTCTGCTGAGATGGCCAAGGGATCACACCATTCAACACTCTTAAACTTGAAATCTGTGAGCTGCACCCTTAATCTCTTGCAATTGAATACTCTAATCTTTGATCTTTCAAAGATTTCCACAAAAAGTTGTACAGCCACACTCTCAGCCTTTTCTCTAGCCATGTTTTTGGCAATCATTTCTGAATTGTAGCCTCTTTCACCACGTGGATAGCTTGAAAATATTCCAAATCATCAAGTTTTGGTTCTCTTTTGTATAATTCTTTTCACAAATTATATCTCACTTCTCTAATTTTGCTATAAGCTGCAAGAAAAAAAATTAGGCCACACCTTCAACACTTGAAAATCTTTGTTGTTTGCAAGTTCTGCTTTCCATATAGCTGCAAGAATCAATTTTGCTAAACTCCCTGCCTCTGCTTAATAAGGATCCCCTTTCCTTCAGTTTCTAATAATATGTCCCTCCCTTCTTTCTGAGATTAAATCATTGTGAGCTCACAGTCCTAGAGGTCAGAAGTCTTCACAGTCTTAGCTGAGCTCACCAATGAGGGTCTCACAGGGCCTAAATCAAGGGGTTGGCTAAGCTGGGCTCTTATCCGGAGGCTCTGGGGAAGAATATACTTTCCAAGCTCATTCAAGTTAATGGCTAAATTCAGTTGCTCGCTGTGTATAAACTCTCAGTTCTTAAAGGCCACCTCCACCTTCAAAGGCAGCAAAGATACTTTGAATTCCCCTTTCACTTCAAATCTCTGGCTTCTCTCTGACATCAAGCAGAGGTGATGCTCTGCAGGCTCTCCTAAATAATCTCCTTATCTTAAGGTCAACCGACATTTGCAAGCTCCCTTCACGACAATGCCTGGATTAGTGTTTGACAAGATAATCAAGTAATGAGAAGCCTGGAGGACCATCTTTAGAACTCTGTCCACCAAGTTTGGTGAAAGGGTTCTGACTAGGAAGAGCACGAAGCAACTTGTTACATCTTGATCTGGGTGGTGGTTACATAGGAAAATTGACTGTAAAATTTCGAGCTATACACTTATAATTTGCATACAAGTACGTTTTACTGAAATAAAAGTTCACAGAGATTACATTCCTGTAGGAAAGCTGCTTTTTCATTAATTTTTTGAATATATTGTATTTGAAAAGTTTAGATATTCAGTGATTCATATCTGTCCCATAGTTTATAGATTATGCTTGTTTATTTTATCGTCATCATTATGTAATCTACAGAACATAAGATGGTTTTTGTTTTGTTTTGTTTTGTTTTTTTTACCAAGTTCAAGCTTTAAAATTTTGGGAATGAATATTTAAATTCTGTCTCCAGTTTCTAATTTCTTCACACTTTCTGCATGTTGATATAGGTGACCTAGGAGCAAACTTCCTATGCCATTGGTCTTGGCCAAAGGACAAGGCAGTCATGGCACAGGCATTGTGTCGGATCATTTTGCTTCAACATGGATGACACTTCTTCAGCAAGGATCTCCAGAAGAGTGGCCAGTGTCAAACTAATTAAACCTAGAGTGACCATTTTGAAACAAGTCTCTCCTAAGATTTACTTACCAGAAATACCTAAAAATGGAGTTTCACTATATTCTGCTTTCTTCTATTTTTAAAGGGATCAAAAGTCTCAAATGCAACCTTGCAGGTCCAGCAGATTTCCACAATGGAACATTATTGTTATAGATCAGAACATCTCCACAACACAAACTCTGTCACTTATGACTGGTGAACTAACAAAACATTGTTAGATTTGGTGATGATAATTAAGCTAAATTAAATTATTTTTGGATGCTTGTTTAACAAAATCTCAAAAAGATTGCAACAAAGTGGTCCCTGAAATACCTTCAAACCTACTTGGTTTAAGACAGCTACTCTCCCCTTAAAAGAATTAAACTTCAGATTTCCAACAGTTCACAAAAGCAGCTTTGAAAACTTTCCTCACCAAACATGGGAACATACTGCTCTTAAGCCCTGAAACGAGAAAACTTCCCTCCAATGTAATTGCTCCAAGTGAAATACCACGTAATATTAACCTCCTTGAATAGCACTGGAAACCTTTCAAGTGGCTCATTACCTCTGAAGATAGTCAATGTACTTCTTAATGTTTTCAAAACTTACAGGAAACAAGAAATAAAACTGGAGACCTGAGGTCATCTAAAATAATCATAATAAACCGTTCCTGCTGGCCTCAGCAGAATAATAAGAGTTAACATTCACAAAGTGATCACTAGATGCCAGACACCATTCTAAGTGCTTCACACATGGTCATTTGTTTAGTCCTCACTAACATTATTTTCCCTGTTAGACAATGAAGAAAGCTGAGGCACAGAGTACATCACGTACCTGGTGTCACATAGCTAGAAATGCCAAAGCCAGGATCCAAACCTCCATACTCTAAACTGCTACATTAGTCTTCCTTTTAAAATAGTTCTGGCTTCCTGAGAATGACTCACGTGGGTTTTTACAACAATTTTTACTCTGAAGTATTGCATCTTTTATGTGGGAAGTGGGCAGGTTGGTTCAGAGGAGCTAACTGGGGCTCTCCCTCCAGGAAAGAAAAGGTGGTTCAAAGAAGCTACTTCTAAGTGGGTCTTGGAAATGCATCAGTCACCATCTTTCACACTGTGTGCAGTGCATGCTAGCGGTGCTGAGTCCATTTTTATTATGGTACTAGAGTGTCTTTGACCTCTGACTACCTGGTTAAAGGTATGAATGTGTTGAAGGCGTCTCATGATAAAGGCATGTTAAAACTTAAAGAAGAGCCCCAAGAGCATAGTCTTAGGAAAAGAAATTGTACACTGCCTGTTGGCTTTGGTTGTGAAATGGACCCTTAGTTAAAAAACCTGTGGCATGTATCTGGTTATAAAATAAGATATATTTTATTATCTTCCTTATGCAGGTATAGCACCGGACACTTTACATGCATTATCTTCTTTACTTCTTATGATAACCCTATAAGATTACTACGGGCCGGGCGCGGTGGCTCACGCCTGTAATCCCAGCACTTTGGGAGGCCGAGGCGGGCGGATCACGAGGTCAAGAGATCGAGACCATCCTGGTCAACATGGTGTGAAACCCCGTCTCTACTAAAAATACAAAAAAATTAGCTGGGCTTGGTGGTGCGTGCCTGTAGTCCCAGCTACTCGGGAGGCTGAGGCAGGAGAATTGCTTGAACCCGGGAGGCGGAGGTTGCAGTGAGCCGAGGTCGCGCCACCGCACTCCAGCCTGGCGCCTGGTGACGGAGTGAGACTCTGTCTCAAAAAAAAAAAAAAAAAAAAAGATTACTATGATTGCCCCCACTTTCCAGATGATAGCCACAGTGCTAATCAATAACAGAGAGAGGATTTTAAATGGAATCTGTTTTTCTCCAAAGCTTGTGCTCTTTACTGTTACTCTAACTTTCCACCACAAAAAAAGGCTAAGTTTTTTTATTAACGTATGAATTACCCCATTACTGTTGTGTTGGTTTCTGCCTTGGGCAGAGATCCCAGGCAGCACTGTCAGAGACAGGACTAGACTCTCTAAAGCAGGTTGTCAGGAGCCAGAAAACATGTAAGGACTGAAGTCAAGACAAGGTCAGAGTGAGAAGGGGATTAAAGGGATAGGAGCCTCAAGGTAGATAGTATTAAAGAAGTATAGTCCTGGAAACTGAGGCAATCTGGACTTTAATGAGGCTGGACTTTAGAGCCATGCTGCTACAGATGCCAGTAGCTTTCTTCTTATGCTCACTTTGGATTCAGTCTTCCAGTCACAGTTAATGTTCTCAATTGCCACAACTGGATGCTTTTCCTAATGAAATGCATTAAGAACATGAGTTGTTCAATAATCGGAGAATTTCAGTACCCTACAATAGCATGCTTGGCTGACAGTTATGAGAAGTTTAACTAGTGTTTTTGAGAGGTTGATTGGTACAGCCACTTGTCTTTTCTGTTGGGTTTTTGTTTTGTTTCGTTTTGTTTTTGAGATGGAATTTCTCTCTGTCGCCCAGCCCAGGCTGGAGTGCAGTGGTGCGATCTTGGCTCAGTGCAACTTCTGCCTCCTAAGTTCAAGTGATTCTCCTGCCTCAGCGTCCCGAGTAGCTGGGACTACAGAAGCACACCACTACCCCCGACTCTTTTTTTTTTTTTTTTTTTTTTTGTATCTTTAGTAGAGACAGGGTTTCACCGTGTCAACCAAGCTAGTCTCAAATTCCTGACCTCAGGTGATCCGCCCACCTCAGCCTCCCAAAGCACTGGGATTACAGGTGTGAGCCACTGCGTCACTTTCATTTTTACCAAAATTTGTGAACAATAACAGAAAACTTATTGTGCATTTGAAAACTTTTATGAACAGCCATTTTACTTCAAGATGGCAAACCAAATCACACATTTTGCCATTTAAATTATAACTTTATGACTTTTCATGCTAGATATACTCTTACTTATTCAAGAATGGCTAGTTTAAAGAGCAGGAAAACAAATAAATATAAATATTTACATCACTCAAAAGAAAAAGAGACAGAGATTTCATTCAGTCAAATATTCTAATGGTGTTTGAAATCTCAAAATATATTTTCAAGGATATTTTATGCATTCAACCTCATCGTTAGGAAAAAACAGAAACATAACTGGATTACAAATCCAAGAATTATCTTTGAGTCATAGTCTAGGGAACAAAAGACAGAAACAAGTGCCCCTAGGGATCTACAGACCAATAAATTTTTTGTTGTTCTTTTGTTTTTGTGTTTTCTTTTCTTTTTTATTTATTCATTTATTTTTGAAACAGGCTCTTGCTCTGTCACCCAGGCTGGAGTGCATTGGCACAGTCACAACTCACTGCAGCCTCAACCTCCCAGGCTCGAGCCATTCTTCCACTTCAGCCTCCCAATTAGCTGTGACTACAGGTGCACACTACCATGCCCTGCTAATTTTTGTATTTTTTTGTAGAGATGGGGTTTTGTCAAGTTGCCCAGGCTGATCTCAAACTTCTAAGCTCAAGTTATTCACCTGACTCCACCTCCCAAAGTGCTGGGATTACAGGAATGAGCCACTGTGTCCAGCCTCTTTTTTAATCCCTAAACATAGAATCTAAAGTGAGTAAAGAATTATGCAGTAAAAAGCAGTTTTGAAGACTCATTTCTTAAATGCTTTCTAAGTGTTTCCTACTATAGGGCTGAGATAAATTCCCACAAAAATCTTATATTTAGATTTGTCATATTAGTTTCATAAGTTATTTACTATAGGTGATTAATGCTTGATTTTTAAATTAACTTACCAAGTTAAAAAAAAACTCTATTTAAAAATTATTTCAAACACTATATCTTCAAAAAAGCATTTATACAGAAATCACACTCCTTTTCAGTTTTATGTACTAGCATCCTAGAAAATATAAAACACAGAGATAGAAGAGGAAAATCATCCTTTTATCATTTTATATATATAGCCACCTATACAAGTAGAGGTGCACCATCTTTTCAAGAGATATAAGAAAAGAAACTAGGCTGAATTGTTAAAGTTTATGTAATTAGCATGGGAATTTTTAACAGAGAGACTTTGAAATAGTGTTCTTATATAATCTGATAATAACATTTTGGATAAGAGTTTTATTTATGAAATTATGGTCTATAATCTCAAAACAAAGAAATTCATATGTAAATATATAATGTCAATTTGTTTTATTTTAGAAGCTCTCATGAACAATTATATTCTGAGAATTTTTATTATAAGACATACGCTTGGAAAAAACTGAGTGGGTGGCTCACTGTTGAGTGAAAATTCTACTGTACTTTATAGCTCTACAATCCTAGGAATGCCGGTAATTTTTAAGAGCAGATGTTCTTCTTGGCATCTACTGTAATATTTAGCATAAACAAAAGTACTGAATGCATTAATATGACCAAATAATAGGCTTTCCTGTCTTTGTAGTCTATTTAAAGCTTAGAGGAAGCGGGTGAGAACTTAACTAAAACTATTATTACATTCAAGGCTTATAAAAACAACAGAGCAAATTAAACCTTTTGTCCTTTAGGGCTTAGATTTCCATTACATTCTTTATTTCACAGTATTACTGGAAATGACAACCATCACTATAGTTTTTCCCTGAAGTATCTCTTGTGGTTATTCCCAGTGTGCTCATTGAATTTTCAAAAGGAAACTTGGATGACCACTTTTTGCTTGTCTGTCAGTTTTTTTTTAATGGAGGAAAGGGGAATACATTATTTCTGACCACATCAAAAATGGAATCCAGTGTTCATGCAACAAGTTCAAATAGTATTGTCATATAGCTCCATCTCAATAAATTAAGTTCTCTCTGTTCTTAGTATTTTTAAATAAATGTTTTTGGCAAACATGGAAATGAAAGGTGCTCTGTTTTCCTTAAAAAAGATATATCTTTGTTTTATGGGCAGGAGACAAGGACATGATACAAGGACTCTCATCAGTTTATAATATTTATTCAGTAACTAGCTTCTGAAGTTCCATTGCATGTCAAGCATTGTTCTACGCACTGGAGAAAGCTTGATGAGAAGCACAGAATCAAAGTGTTCTAAGAGCTTTCAGGGACATTCAACTTAGTTGACCTTTGTCAAGTGTCTTATCCATTGTTCTTTACAAAAAACCATCAACAAAACACCTTATCGGCTGAGTAAGGTTATTATACATGAAAGAAAATCCTTTGGTCTTTACGTAGAAAAAAAAAATCCTTTCAAAGGCTAAAGTATCTGATGCAAGTTGAATAACAAACTGTGGTAAACTGGCTTGATCAAAACACTAACTGCCAACTTTGATGCTCCTCCTCTGTTGAATATGCCTTAGGAATGCCTGAGGAAGCATCAAAGAAAATAAATGTGAGGAAATCCACTTTTTTCATCTCTCAATAAGTTAAAAGAGAAAGCATAGTTAGATCTTCCATAAATGTCCTTATACAGATCAATTCACATAAGCCTAAATATTAAGATATAAAGAAAATCTTTCTCGTGTTGGGGGTACAGGAATATCCTCACTTTTTTTTTCAGCAAGCTTTAGTCTCGTAAGATCAATGTACATTTAGCAGATAGAAATTTCATAACAGATTCTAAATTTCTCATTTCAGATATCTAGTATTTTCTAAAGCAGGGGCCATATATTTGAACCTCAATATGAAAATATACTGCTGATGGGAATGTAAAATGGTACACCCACTTTAGGAAATAGTTCCACAGTATTTTTAAAGCTCGCCTACCACATGACCTAGTCCTTCCTCTCCTAGGTGTTTATCCAAGAGAAATGAAAATACACAGGCTTATGTGTGATGTTTAGAGCAACTTTATGTTCAATAATCAGAAATTGGAAACAAATGAAACCTCCATCAAGAGATAATAGACAAAGAAATTTCAGCATATTCATACAATAAACTAAATCTCAAGAATCAAAAGAATCTAAAGAATAGATTGTTGATACACATGCATTATGGATGCATCTCAAAATAACTGCAGAGTGAAAGGTGCCAGGCAGTGAGAGTACATACCATATGATTCAATTTATATAAAATTCTAAAAGCAAAACATGAACCTAGAATGACAAAAAGCACATCAGTGGTTGCCTGAAGACAAAGGTAAAGGCAAGGCGACTGTGGAGGAAGGATTATAAAAAGATATAAGGAAACATCTGAGAGTGATGGAAATGTTCATTATCTTGATTGTGATGATGGTTTCCCAGGTTCATATTATATCAAAACATTACATTGTAACACTTCAAATATGCACAAAAACAACTATGGGCTGAGAGGTAAAAGAAGAATGGTACAGAGAAATGATTTTCATCAAATGGCACATAGATCAGATTACATTTGACTGCAAGGGAGTCCCATGCCGACTATGGCTTATGCTACAAACCCACGACTTAAGTATCTCTACTAAACTACCCAGATATCAGCGTTCAGATTTAATTTTTAAAAGTTATTACATTCATAAGCAAAAATTAATTATACAGGCTCTTAGTAACTAATTTTTTGAATATAGTCTCAAAATAGGAAATAAAGTCAATGAACAAAATTTATACTGTAATAAAATTGTTCTATTTAAATGTCACCTTGGCTATATCAAAAGGCTGAATTTTCCAAGGATTTTAAATAGTGGCAATGTTGACTCACAATTTAGGAGTTAAAACTAACATGACAATAATGCTGAGTGACCCAAGGGAGTCATCATCATCAAAATGATCATAATAATTGAGTCATGTAGACTTAAATAAACTTCAGAAAATGAGTTTATTTGTTTTATTAGAGATGTGATGCCCTAGTACAACAGATTTTAGGGTTTTTTGCCCAAGGTCAAGGTTCCCATATCCTGTGAATATAAACACTGAAAATTGATCATGTAGCTTTATGTAAAACACAATAGGGATCATTGTAATTCTGTTTGTTTTCTTGAAGAAACACCTAGTTTGTGGCTGGGTAAAGACAAAGGTCAGCCTCTACTCCTGAATCCCCTAGTGCCTGGCACAGTTCCTGATAGTGCATAAATGAGGCCCAATACATGAAAACAGTTGTCTCCTTTACAGCTGTCACTTAAACTGTACCATACTGGGCTTTTAAACCAATCTACCTTAAGGCAGCTTCATGAAATGCTAAGTTATGCATAATAAAAGCAACCAGTTGGTTCATAATATTTGAAAACCAGTAGTTTTGAAGAAAGTATTAAGCATAAATGATACAGTAATAAGAGCACTATAGTGATAATAATACTTATAGTAATAAAAGTAATATAAACACTGTGTCAGGCACTATGCTAAGCACTTTAGTTTTTATTTCCTTTACTTCTCACAATAATCATGTGAGATAGATGTTATTGTTATCATCACTTTAGACTGTACTAACCTATTACCTACATATTTGAGCAGAACTAGAACCACATCTTTCTTGCGCTCCACTATGTACCCAGCACCAAGCACGGTTTCTAACATAACAGACACCTGTGAGTACATTATACTGTTGGCTACTGAACCTAAGTACCTGACCCGGCATTCCGTGCCTTGCAAATAGCAGTCAGGACTCAAACTCGGGGCATTCAGACTTCAAATTCCATTTGCTTGTTGTTCATTATTTATGCAGGTAAAAACTAGACACAATGATCTTATATTTGTGAAAACCTGCCAAAAAACTATTAGAACTAATAAATTTAGTAAAGTTGTAAAATACAAAATCAACATACAAAAATCAGTAGCATTTCTATATGCCAACAGTAGAGAGTAGGAAAAATAAACCAAGAAAGTAATATCATTTATAATATACACATTTTTTAAAAACTGCCTAGGAATTAGCCAGAGATGAAAGATCTCTACAATGCAAAGTACAAAGCATTGATGAAAGAAATTGAAGGGACACAAAAAATAGAAAGATGTTCCATGTTCATGGATTAGAAGGATCAATATTGTTAAAATGTCCATAATACCCAAAGCACTCTGCAGATTTAATGCAATCCTTATCAAATCACCAATGACATTCTTCACAGAAATAGAAAAAACAATCCTAAAATGTATACGAAACCCCAAAAAACCCAGATAGCCAAATCTATGCTGAGCAAAAAGAATAGAGGAATCACATTACCTGACTTCAAATTATGCTGTAGAGCTATAGTAACCAAAACAACATGGTACTGGCATAAAAACAGACCAATAAACCAATGTCACAGAATAGAGAACACAAAAACAAATCTGTACATCTACAGTGAACTCATCTTTGACAAAGACGCCAAGAACATGCTTGGGAGAAATATTCTCCCAAATGGTGCTAAGAAAACTGGATAACTATATGCAATAGAATAAAACTAGACTTCTATCTCTCAACACATATAAAAATCAAATTAAAATGGATTAAAGACTTAAATCTAAGACTTCAAACTATGAAAGTACTATAAGAAAACATTGGAGAAACTCTTCAGGACATTGGAGCGGGCAAAGATTTCTTGGGTAATACCTCACAAGCACAAGCAACCAAAGCAAAAATGGACAAACTAGATCACATCAAGTTAAAAAACATCTTCACAGCAAAGGATAAACTAAAGAGACAAAGCACAGAATGGGAGAAAATATTTGCAAACTACCCACATGACAAGGGATTAATAACCGGAATATATAAGGAGCTCAAACAACTCTATAGGGAAAAACTCTAATAATTCAATTTTTAAAATGGGCAAAAAATCTGAATAGACATTTCTCAAAAGAAGACATACAAATGGCAAACAGGCATAGGAAAACATGCTCAACATCCTCGATTATCTGAGAAATGCAAATCAAAACTACAATGAGATGTCATCTCACCTAGGTTAAAATGGCTTATATCCAAAAGAGAGGCAATAACAAATGCTGATGAGAATGTGGAGAAAAGGGAACCCTCATACATTGTTGATGGAAATGTAAATTAGTACAACTGCTATGGGGAACAATTAGGAGGTTCCTCAAAAAACTAAAAATAAAGCTACCATATGATCCAGCAATCCCACTGCTAGGTATATACCCCAAAGAAATAAATCAGTATATCGAAGAGATAACTGCACTCCCATGTTCATTGCAGCACTATTCACAGTTTCCAAGATTTGGAAGCAACCTAAGTGTCCACCAACAGAAGAATGGATAAAGAAATCGTGGTACCTATACACAGGGAAGTACTATTCAGTCATAAGAAGAATGAAATCCAGTCATTTGTCACAACGTGGTTGGAACTGGAGATGTTAAGTGAAATAAGCCAGGCACAGAAACAAACCTGGCATGTTCTCACTGATTTGTGGGGGCTAAAAATTAAAACAGTGGAACTCATGGAGATAAAGAGTGGATGTTCCCAGCAGCTAGGAAGGGCAGTGGGGCTGGGGAGGAAGGGGAGGTGGTTAATGGGTACAAAAAAATAGTTAGAATGAGTAAGAACTAGTATTTGGTAGCACAACAGGGCGACTGTAGTCAATAACAATTTATTTAGTTATACATTTTTAAGTAACTAAAAGAGTATGATTGGATTGTTTCTAACACAAAGGATAAATGCTTGAGGTAATGGATACTCCATTTACCCTAATGTCATTATATGCATTGTATGCCTGTATCAAAATATCTCATGTACCCTATAAATAGATACAGCTACTACATACTCACAAAATTAAAATTTTTTTTAAATTAGAAAAAACTAAATGTTCAATGATATGAAAATGGTTAAATGCATTTTGCTACAGTAATTCTATGGAGTTAATACAGCCTTTAAATGTTAATTTAAAAAACTAAATAGCTATATGAGAAATCGCTCAGAGGTTGATGGAAAAAAGAAAACAAAATTTTATTTCTGCTTTGATTATAATTACGTAGAAATAATGTAAATATTAACAGGAACTGGAAGGCAGTAAAATATTAAGCAACGTATTTCATGGTGTTTGTGGGTAATGTATTTAATTTCCATTATTGTTATTTAATGTAGCCTTCTTAAAATTATTTTTAATAAAAGAGAACAGTAGCATATGTTTACATTATGTGAAAACCACATTTTTAACCAGCGTGTTTGCATTTAAACACCACCTCAACCATCCCAATTTCAAATAAAAATGGTACCTTATTGTTGAACAAGTAAGTATTAAGTTAAAACCTTGTTAGATTATTAATTTGTAGCACTGGCAGGAACAGAGGGATTATAATATACCTAACAGAAAACAGAGATGGTAATAAGCCTTCTCTGCCTTCTTAAGAGGTTATCCTCATAAATGCCTTTTATTTCTTTGCACCATATCTACAAAGTGTACAAAATATTGTTATGTTGACAGCATTTTGTAGGACATGGGAATTCTAGTAACCAAATTCCTCTTATGCCTTTATCTTCTTCAGCAGGTTCAACACTAAAATTATTCACTCCTCATTTATAACCTTCAGGTGGAGGCTAATTGCCTATTGCCCCATGCATTCAAGGGGCTTTATTAACATGTGTTTCTACATCTTTCTTCTTCCCTCATTTAATAACCTGCCGTCCCACTCCAGTCACCACTAACTTAGATTATTACAGTCTCCAAAAGAACACATCACTACCAATAGAGATGTGGTGAGCATGGGGTCATAGCTCTCAGTTTAGAGCATTTGAACCCCCTTGGCACCAGTAACTGGATTTAAATTAGAAAAAGTTACTTAACATTTCTTCAGTATTCTTGGTTGTAAAATGAGATCTGTAATGGAATTCAATTCAGTGGATTAAGTAAAGATTGAGAAAATGTAAATAAAGTGTCTAGCCCATAATAAGTGCTCGTTAATGTTAAACATTACTATAATAATAGTAGTAATAGTAATATATTTGTTTCATCTCTGTTTATATCTTCTTATATTTTTCATTGATCTCTTACCTCTAAGTATTGTTAGTTCTTAAAATTCTTCACCAGGCCTTAATAGGTATACAAAAACAATTTGTTTAAACAATGTATAAATTTGACACCTTCTGTTCAGTCTTTAAATATTAATTTAGTACTTAAGCAATTTCCCATGAAAATACAGAGACTCTCTGAGTGACATCAGAAGTCATTTAGTTGAAGTAGTGAATCCAAAAAAAATCTGAGGAGAATGGGCTACTGCCGCAGTAAAAGTCCTGAAGAACTCAAAAGCGGTGGTCCCTTCTAATTTAATACCCATTTAATTCATTAGTTTGGCCTGTGGAAAAAACAGGTGGATCCTGACAGATGGTAGTGGACTAACACAAACATAACCAGCGCTAGCCGCAGTTACAGCTTCTGTACCAGATTTGGTATTTTCACTAAAGCACGTGAATGAAGTCCCAAGGATGTCAAGTGTGCCTACTGATTGGGTAAATGTGTTCTCGTCAATATCCATCAGGAGAGGAGATCAGAAGCGCTTTGCGTTCACTTGATGTGGACAAGTAAACATTAATGGTATCGCTGCAGAGCTATGTCCTCTATCACGGTATGAAGGGGCATGAACAATCTGTATACTCTGCAGAAAATCACATACTCTATTGATGACATCATATAAATTGGACCCAATGGATAAAAAGTGGCAGGTATTCTAGATATCTTAATAAGAAACATACTCCCCAGGGTGAGGGAAATAAACATTATAAAGATATTGGAGCCTGCTATACTCATGAAGTTCTTTGAAGTTCACTGGTCTCAGGCGTGTTGGAACATTCCCTTCAAAATAAAGGGCAAGTTATTACATTGCACATAAACTATCACTAGGAAACTCAATGGCTGAGAGGCCTCTTCATTATTTAGAAGCAGAAAATTCCATACTTGGCAATACTGATCAATCTACGTAAGAGATGCAGAGACTCAAATATTTATTGCAATGAAATGACAGAGACTATGTAGCCAGATTACTATCTTTGAAGAGCAGTAGAGTTCAGGGGTTAAAATCACGGACTTTGGAATCACATTACCCATGTTCAGAACCTAGCTCCACCACTCTATCTTGTGTGGCTTGAGCCAATTACTTTCCCTCCCTGGTCTTCAGCTTTCTCATCTGTAAAGTGAAGATAATAATGATACTTATCCCACAGAGTTGTAAAGACTATTGTGAACTACTACATCTGGCACAGATAATATTAGCTATTATTTTTATTATATTGGAAATGCCTGCCTTCTTTTTTTTATTCCATTTTAGGTTTTGGGGTACATGTGAAGAACATGCAAAAAATTGTTGCATAGGTACACACATGGCAGTGTGATTTGCTGCCTTCCTCCCCATCATCTATATCTGGCATTTCTCCCCATGCTATCTCTCCCCAACTCCCCACCCCTTGCTGTCCCTCCCCTATTTCCCCCCGACAGACCCCAGTATGTGATATGCCTCCCTTCTTAATAGGTTGGGTATTTTGGAGAGAAGGGTCAGAAAAGGAGAGGTCTAAATATTTGGAAACATTAATACTCATGAGCTTATTTTAGTGAATGGGATTTTTCAAAGGGTTAAGAATTTACTTTAACAAAAGAAAAGGTGGAAGATTAGTTCCTAAGTCGGATGCATGAAGAAAGTCAATGTCTGATAGAAAGAAAGATGCCGCATATTCTCACTCATAGACGGGTGTTGAACAATGAGAACACATGGACACAGGGAGGGGAGCATCTCACACTGGGGTCTGTTGGGGGGAAAAAGGGGAGGGA